>VWYK01087368.1:0-19822 GCA_013399775.1 Semnornis frantzii
TCTGCACTGCTGCAATTAAGCCTCCATATATTTAACTGATATTTGCACTTCCATAATCTGCACTGCTGCAATTAAGCCTTTATATATTTAATTGATATTTGCACTTCCATAATCTGCACTGCTGCAATTAAGCCTTTATATATTTAATTGATATTTGCACATCCATAATCTGCCCTGCTGCAATTAAGCCTTTATATATTTAATTGCCATTCATTTCCCTGTTTGAGGGGAAAATAAAATTACAAAAGCCTGCATCATCCTTGTTTCTCCTACACATGTTGGTGCTATGAGGTGGACAGGCAACACCATCATACAAATGCAAGGACAGTGGTCTGCAGTTGGTTTAACCACAAATGTTTGTGTCAGCAGTGAAAGTTAAGCATCACTGCAATGACTTCGAAAGATGAAGGTACAAAGTATTGGTTCCAAACTAGCACATTGTGAAAATAAGCATTTTCAGTGTGCTCTATAGCAGGAAATATTTTATCTGCTATAAACCCAACAGTTTTTGTAACTGGTAAAACTCTCAGGTTTTTGTTCAGCATTGAACAAGCTGTGAAAGTTTGGTGTTGGACATACAGGGGCATCACGACAAAAAAAAAAAAAGAAACACCAACTTCTTCTTCCTCTGCATCATTATTCTGCAATTTCTTCCAGTATGCAATAAAATCCATCATATAAATAATGACCTAGGACCAGTTGGAAGAATTATCTCTTCTGTCATGATTATCATTGATCTGGAAGCTGAAAGCACTTAGAAGAGCAGCTGTAGCATTAGAGCAAGCAGAAGCTGGGGAAAGCTGCTCCGAGATGCAGTCCTGAGTAAAGCTCCACCCTGGTCTGCATGGGGTAGGTACATTTTCCAACACAGAATGTAAATTAAGAGGGATCACTTTTCCCCCTGTCGACCAGGAGTATGAATCTTTTGATTCCAACAAAGCAGTGTTCACAGGGAAGGAACACACCCAGCCAGTACATGTGCTCTCTGTTAGCAAGTTTTGCTGGTTTGAGCTAATTGGAATATTTTAATAGAAAAAATTATACTATAGGCTGTGAAGGTAAACAATGGTGATGTCTACTTCACTCATAGGCTTGCTGAGATGTTTAGGAATACGAAACCAAAAACAAAAAGATAAGAGAGTCTCGAGCTGGCAGTGGGTGTCACAGTGTCTTGGGCTAGCAGCTCTGGCTTCTCCGCTCTGCTGAATAACTTCACTAACTACTTTTCTTCTAATCCCCCCCTCCGATCCTCCAAACTCACCTTGCACATAAGGCAAACCCTGGGGTAAGGTGTGGGGGTGGGGAGAAGGTGGAAGGGTGGTTGGGAGCCCCTCCTGGGGTCTCTGATATCTGGGAGGGGAGTTGTGTGTCTGTATTACCTTAAACTTGTATATTTCTGTAACTATTCCTGTCTATAGTGTATATCTCTGCTTGTACATTGTGCTGAGCTGTAAATAGAGCTTCATCTCTTAACTTCCAGCTGGATGAGATCTAGTCTGGGTCATTTCAGGGTGGGCAGGGAACTCCAAACCATCACACAAGTGCCCTTTGACAAATGAGGTTTTCACACCTGGAGTTGTTGCCATTATGGGCAAAACCCATCCCATTTAGGTATACCCAAAGACAGCACCTCACTTTTGATCAAGTTTCATTTTCTTTCTGCATTATAACTGACAATTTTCTTATTACCCTTGATCTACTCCCTGCCCTCATTTCTGTACACGATCCAGTTACCTGTGAAATCATAAATTATCTTATTGTTCATGAATGTGTGCATATCATTCACATGAAAAAAATCACAACACAGGCTGAAGCACATAAGGAAAAACCTACAAGCATTAAAAAAAATCAAACCCCACAAAAACACTAAGAAGCAGCTGTGACCAAGACAACAGGGAGAGATTCAAGCCCTCATCTGCCTTCTCTTAGTGCTGCATGACACCAAGCATGCCATTTGAGCATGGTGTGCCTGATTTCCCATCTCAAAACCAAATCCAAAAGGCATCAAGATATTGTAAGTGTATGTGGAAAGATTATTTCGAAACTGGTTTCCTTTTCTCCAGTCTCCTTGGAAAATTGGCATCTCCCTCTGCTAACGTTGCTCACTTCCATAAGACAAACAAGCTCAGGGAAGAACGCAAGGAAGTGTAGGCAACTACCATTTTAATCTGTACAAAAAGCAGAAAGTATGGGATATGGAGGATAAAGGCAGCAGTGAGTTTGACAGGCCAGGGGAAAAGCATTTTGGCTGTGGTCACTCCCTGCCCTGGCACACACCTACAAGAGGTGGAAAGCTTCTCTCCCACTTCCCCACTCTGCCTTTCTCCACTGTCTGGCACTCAGCCCTCCCTCAGCACAGATGTGCTGCTTGCAGCCCACGGTTCCTACCACTTCCATACACCTGTTGTTTCCAGAAGTGGAGGAAGAATTCTCCTTCCATGCTGTAGTGATGCCAGCATGACCTTCCCTTTTATAACACTTACACAGTCAGTCTCATGGGTCAGCTCTTACCCAAACAGAGGAGTACAGTGGCTCAATTGCATAACCATATGAATTTCAGTCCTTTCCACAAATAGATCTGTTCTGCCTTACTGTAGCCATCAGTAAAAACTATTCAGTCCAAATTGCTCACGACTGAAGGGAAAGGGCAACTCTTCTTGTCTGACATGGAGAAAGCAACCTGAATGTGGGATGATTGTCCTTTAGAAAAGTTACCCTTCCACTGCCTGCAGAGACTGCCTCGAGAGTCATTTAGGACTGTGTGTTTAATGCAGGTGATGCAGAACAGAGAGTTTTTTCTGTGCCTGTATTTATTGCCCTTTTGTGCCAGAGGTGGAGCAGATTTACTCTTGTGCAACTAGCGAAAAGATTATCCAATTAGATGTACAAAGCTGGGTAATTCAGAGAGGTAAATGATGATGTCATACCACACAGTGCTACTGGAAATAATGCTCCTGAGTTTTGGTAAAAGAGTGCAGAAGCTGTGCTTAAAGTGTGCAGTAAATGAAGAAGGGGTAGAAATTCAATTGCTGTTGTGAATGCAGCACCTGCTAAAAACTAAGCCTGCAAGAGCCTTTCAGCCAGCCTATGGCCCATCTCACCATAGGGCACATTCACAGACTTAATAGGTCTCTGTGTTTTAAGGAAACATATGTCTGTCTTGCCTGCCCATCTGTATCTCTTCTCAGATCTTGCTTCATTCTCCTTTACAATGACTGGTCTCCAATTTAGGAACACCTGTTAATGGTTGGATAGAGGCAGCTCACAGAATGTGTCCGGGGGTGGGGCCTCTATCACCTCACCAGGCAACCTGTTCCAGTGTTCCATGATCCTCATAGTAAAGAACTTCTTCCTAATGCCCAATCTAAATCTACCCTGCTCTAGTTTAAAACCACTGGCTCTTGCCCTGTTGCTACATCTCTTAGTAAATAATCCCTTCCTACTGTCCTGTAGGTCCCTTCAGGTGGGTACCGGAAGGCTGCTATAAGGTCTCCTCAGAGCCTTCTCTTCTCTAGGATGAACACCCACAACTCTCTTAGCCTGTCTTTGTAGGAGAAGTGCTTTAGCTCTTTGATCCTTTTTGTGGCCCTCCTCTGGACCTGCTCCAGCAGGTCCATGCCCTTCTTGTGTTGAGGACCTGAGACAGGTACAGCACTCCAGGTGAGGTCTCACCAGATCAGAGCAGATCCATGTTAAGAAGGTCTAACTACAGGTAAAAGCAGCAATATGCTCCACCATTCAGTATGTCAAATATATGCCATGATGACCACCAATGAATTTGTGTTTTCAATATAAAATAAGCCTCCCATATGCAGTTAGAACTCCCCAGGGAAACACATGGAGCAAGCAAGCATTTTAGAGGCAAAATACCTTAAATTGAGCCTAATATCCAAGTGTTTGGACTACAGTTCAGATCATGACAGAACTAGTGATGGTTTGAACTCTCTGAAGTTTTCCTCTGTCAACACTAATGGAAATGGAGTTACCATCAGGAGACAAGAAGGCTTTGCAACATGCCCCCTTCACTAGCACTGACTGGTGTGGCAGGACGCTGCCCCATCTCCAGGGCTGCACAGCATACTCCCCCTCCCCATGATTTATTTCAGAGCAGGATCCACCTGAATCAGAGGTTTATCTGCTCAAAATGAAAGATGGCATTTTCGTGGAACCAAACAAAGCTGAGAATGGCAGATGGTATGTGCAAGGAGGGAGGTGGAGGAAGAAGAACACAGTGTAAAGAAAGGATCTGCCCCAAATACAGTGCAGACTACAATCAAATCACAAGCACTGTTACAGGCAAGGAAGAAGAAGAGAAGGAAACAGGAGAACACAGTGTAAAGAAAGGATCTGCCCCAAATACAGTGCAGACTACAATCAAATCACAAGCACTGTTACAGGCAAGGAAGAAGAAGAGAAGGAAACAATCCTCTGACAAAGGTACAGGGAGAACACTGGGGTGTAATTAGTGCGATTAGGCTGTACCTGTGTGGATCCAGCAAGCAAAAAAGAATCACACACTTGGTTGAAATGGAGTACCCAGGAATTACAGGCTTTGTCGTTGCTACCTGTCAGAGAAAACGTGCCTGACCTGCACTCTCCAGAAACTCTCCGTGCAGAGAATGCCCCCCATCAGCAGGGCAAGTTAGAGCTGGTAAGCCCAGAGGCAGCAGTCACCAGATGACACATATGCCTAATGAAAGCTTACCTCAGAGAAGGTGCTTTCCCCTCTCTATTTAAATGCCCACTCACATTTAAGCAGATGAAACCCACTGACTGTCACAATGTCCAGGCTACACTCAAAAATACTGACAGTGCTTGAAGATCCCAGAAGTTAAGTTGGGTTGTTTGGGGTTTTTTTGGTTTTTTTTTCTTTTTTTTTTTTTCCTCCCCTGGAACATGTTATATAACCACAGCCAATCCATCAGTGTCTTGGAGATCACCATAGAAACAAGTTGACAACTGCCAGTGCAGGAGAAAGAAGCCCTGGTCTCAGCTTAAAAAAGATGCTGATGTGACTGGTCAAACACACAGGATCTTCCTCTCTCTTTTTCCAGCGCTGGACTTGAGGTTGCTCTCTCACTCAGCCTTCTGGTTGCAGGACTGGATGGAGCATTTCCTACCCACAGAGCTAAGCAGAAAACACTGAACCAGACACAGTAAGACATTGAGGCTCTATTCCAAATGAAAGACAACAACAAAACAACACTAAACCGAAATAGATCACAGCGTTTCTGTAAGAAAGACTGCTTCAACTACCTGAATTGCACAACAGTGGGGGGTCCAATGCACTTGAAGATCCAGCAGTAGCTGCCATTAACCTTTATTGGTGTTGCCCAATTACCTGGGCCAGAAGAAAAGAGAGAGATCACACAACTTACCATACCTGTGACTAGAATTGCTATGCTAGAGAGGAAAAAGAGGGCAAAAAAAAAGCCTTAATATTATTCAAGGGGACACATACTTAGAGGGAATTCTTACAGCCCCTCCAGCTCTCTATTTTTGGCATTGAACTAGGAAAGTTTCCATGGGCTTTGTTCCTTGCTGAAAGTGTCTTCCTGGGCAAGCCCATGCTTTCAAGCAGTCCCCACACCGTGTGAAGTAGGAAACGTGTGTGTGTTTTCCACACTGTTCTTCAAATGAATACACAAGAGATGAACCAAGTGAACTAATTTATAAATACCAACTGTACTCGAAACAAGAAATATCCAACCACTCTCCTGTTTGCTGCCCTGAAACTAAATTCCTCAGCTTAAAGTACTCCTCAGCTTAAAGTACTTCTCTGAATTTGGATCCGATGACAGTAAATCTTTTAATCACTCCCTCCTAATTTTATGACTTCAACGTAAAACCATTCCAATCCTTCAAAAAGCACTGACATTTACTCAAATAAAATGATTCATTTCTTTGCACTGCAGCAGAGGACTTGTGTGCACAATTTATCTCCAGTTTAAAGATTTCTTAGCCGAAGCTTGTCCCAAAGCAAATTCAGGTTATGTGCTCATGTAGTAATTATCTTTAATACAATTTAAGTTCTACTGAAATACACAAAAATATTAATGGGTGGCACCGAATGACAAAACACCAAAGAAATTCCACTTGATTCGTGTTATTTTCATAGTTTTATAGAATGGTTTGGGTTGGAAAGGATCTTGAAGATCACCCCCAGCCATAAAAATCACACTAGTTTTATCTTAGCAAATGGCAATAATATTCAGCTATCATATTTGGCTTTTTCAGTACCCAGCTGCAAATCTCACTGTTGACTATAGGTACTCTAATGAAATACTTCACTTGTTCTCATTTTGCCTGCCATCAATTACATTGAGTTATAACTGATACAGATATTTCCTCTTTCATTCTGTTTAAGAGCAGACTACCAAGGAGTGCTCAGAAGCAATTCAAAAAAATAAGATTAGCCTTGCTGACCCCTGGCTCTTTTCAGACTTATTTTGGTGGTTTTGTAATGTGGCATTCACGTTCCAAACCAAGGCTCATGACTGTTGCTGACAATTAAATCTTAGCTTTCTCTGCACTGCTTTCCCTTTCCCTAATGAATTGAAGATCTAATTTTGACATATTCTGGAGAGATTTTTACTTTGCTGGTTTACCAGCGACAGCGACAATTTCTTTTCTCAGAGGAACAGGGAAGTTTAAAGCTCGGCAGCAGGAGAGGTTTGGATTGTTTTTGCCAGCACACATTACCTTTAAATGTATGCAAGCTGAATCTCATATGCCAAATTGTTAAAATGAATCTAGAGTCTCTCACAATCCCCTATGGTTTTCACAAATTGAAAAGTTTATAGGCCGAACGGTTGGAAAGTGCCTCTGGATTTGTTTTCTGTTTTGGCATGTGCAGAAAGCATCTGCAGATACAAACAACTTTGTTTCAAAGCAAGGTCCCCACCTTCCTTTGTGTGTGATAAATGTGAGAAGCCATGGACTTTTAACTGAGTCAAAGAGCTCCAATGCTGGCAAGCTATACATAAGCCACCCTCAAACGTGTTGTTGCTCTCCAAACAAGAAGCGTCCCACACAGTTCAGGAGGGGATAACAACGCTAAAAGTAGCATTTTCATCGATATTAGCAGGTTGCCTCACTTCTGTTTGTAGTAACTCTCCTTGCAAAGCTTTTGTTTTCTCAATCTTAACACATACATCCATACGGCTCCATGAGAGGGCTAAGCACTGAACACACCACCACAGCTTTCCAGCACTCTACTGACTCTTTTGTCCCTGCCCCTGCTTTGGGCTCTTCCAGGTTCAACAATGCCTGGACAACACCAGGTGTTAAGGTACTTCGGGATCACTCTCAAATAATGGCTTGGGCAGGAACACATGAAGTTTAAGTCCCTTTGGCCTACAGAGTCCTCTAATTTGATGTGCACATCCTAAAAGCCCTGCATGTCTTCAAGCCCCTCTAATTTGATGTGAACATCCTAAATGATGCCTTCGAGCCCCAAAACAGGGAGCGCTGCCAATGAGTGATCTTGGCATGTTGCCATAAGAACACCCTGACAGACTGCAACATTTATCCTTTAGAGACAGAGCAGCAGGTAAGCATACAAAGAAACAAAATAAGGATACAAGGGAAACTCACAGTGAGTATTTATAGTTCAGCCTCATCCATCTAACAAACTCAGAGAAAACTGATGGCTGATTTATCAGAGCTTTATCCCACATATCAAGCACAAGCGCAACACCAGACACTGTGAACTCTCTAATGGTGACTTTCTTTAGGTTCTTTGCCACCTTCTGCAATATTATTTATTTGAGGTTAACACATAACTGACATACACTTAGTTAGTAAGTCAGTTAGAAACAGTTTTGCACTTTTCCCTTTCCTACCTCTGAGCATTGGTGCCTGCTACCAACCTACAGAGAACACACTGATGAAGTGCAGAAGAGTGCTCTGCTCCAAGAAAAATTACTGTGTGAGCAATCTTCAGTTCCAGTAATGCTACTTGACAGGCCAGTAACACCTCTTACAATTTCAATCCAAACAATTTCATTAGCTTCTCTGTCAAAAATGGTAAGAGGTGACATTTCTCTTGGTTCCACAATATAAAGTGGGAGTAGACCTCCAGAATGATCCAAGAAACACTCCCTTAAAAGAGACACAGGAAAAGTCCCCACGGGAATAACACTGGCTCTCAAAGCTCACTTAATATGCAAAAAAGAGAAATATTTCCATAATGCTGCAGGCCATACCAGTGTCTACAGCTAAGGGAAATTCACTGTGACCATATGGATTGCAGCCAGCCATCTAAAGCCACATACAGAAACATCTGGAGTTAAGTTTGGCCTGCAAGACCAAATAGTCTTTTAAAATCAGAAAGTTCAACACTGTCTCAGCTGAGCAAAAAGAAAAAGCAAGACAAATTAGCTGCCAATACTGAAAACTCAGTAAATGCCTTAATTCACTTATTTATGAAAATGAATTGGCATCTAAAAGACAACTCCATTACCATTTGCTGAGGATATGCAAAACATTTTTTTTTACTGTTTTGAGGGATGTGAATGAAGCTGTACCTGTGTCTCTCCTTATCTGTTGTAAAGAGCTTCCATCTGCAGGGAGGGCAACACAAGGAATAGCTCCCTTGCAGTTTGTGCTATTTGCCACCATCGAAACCTCTCATGAGAGCCCTTTATAAACTGGAAAGTGAGCCAAGGGAGCTCACCATAAATACAGAGTAGCAAAGCCCTTTCATAAATGAATAACTGAACGACTTGTTATGGCAAAAACAAAATATTTGAATACCGAATGCTTACCCTGAAAGCACTTCCAGCAGAAACATTTTGTTTTACTGCCACAGCTCATACTTATCTCAAATAATCAGAAGGCAGTCAGTGTTGTTAGAGGCTGGAACCACTACTCACAGATCCTTACAGATGTCTAGATTTATTGCCTTATGGTAATTACAAAACATTGATTCCATTTTTTTTTTTTTGACTGATGTCTTTTCATGCTATGAGCAGGCACATTTAAATTAATCCTATAATAATTGTTGAGATAATGGCACGACAGAGAGGACCCTGCTCATCAAGTGTCTCTGATTCCACTGCACTAAAACACAAAATGTTTGCTTTAATGACTTTTATCGTACAGGAATCATTAAGTGTTCTTCCACAGTACCTGAATTATTGAATTCTATTTATCTAGAAATAAACATTACAGCTTGACTCTACTCTTTCTCGACTATTAAATTATTTTGTTTTTAAATCAAACTAAACAAAATCATTGTCTTTGAACTAAAAGCTATTTTAAACCCAAGACTGTCTGTCCGCCTTCCTGTAGCCTCTTTACTGGTGTTTTGAGAGCACACAATAGGAGAGCACACTCAGACATAACCCCACCAAAATATATTTCTATATCCCACAGGAGTATATTGAACCTTGACTTTCCTGAAACAGTGAACGTTTTGCATCCTTTGCCTAATCACCACTGTGAGAACATTTCAGGGCAAAATAAAAATGTTTGAATTGTTCTAAACTCCGTTCGGTGCCACTGCAGGCAAGACACCTCACCAGCTATGGAGGGCCTCTGGGAGGGCAAGAAGCCCTGAAGGCTGGCAGCACTGAAGGCTAATTTTATTCTCATTACACTCTTAAAGCTTTCCCAGGGAAATAATAAGCCTTTTCTTGCATTTAATATTTCAAATGTGATTTAACTGTTAATAATTAATGTCAGGCTATTTTTAATGTCTCTTGGTGAAAGCATACACTGCAGTCTATTCCATTTCCAGTGGGAAGAAAACTGTGGGCACTGTAGCCTTTTGTTATTAAAGCATTACAGCAGCAGTGTGAGTCTGTACAAATGTTAATTTGTCATAATTTTCTCACAGGATAATATTTACAGTATTTCAGACTGAATGTATGTGATCAGCATTTCGTTCCCACTCGGCAATTCTATCTTAACATCTGCTTTCATGGCTCGTGTTCACAAAGGCCTGCTTCTTTCAGTGCTGATCTTGCACCAAGACAAATGCAGCTGCAGCCCACTGTCAGGGATCTCTCACACTTAACTGCTCCCAGTCATCCTAGCTACTTCATCAGTGTTTGTTTTTTATGACAGATATACCATCACAACACAGAGAATAAGAATAAGAAAGCCTTCAGCCAAGCCAAGAGAGTGTCAAGAATGTTAGTTAATGATGTTTCCTAAAAAACATCTAGAGGTGTATGAAAGCAGTATCCTAGAAAAGTAGTGCATGGAGGAAGGAATAGAATCACAGAATTGTTTCAGTTGGAAAAGACCTCTAGCATCATCCAACCATCAGCCTGAGACCACCATGGTCATTAAACCATGTCCCAAAGGACTATGTCCACAGCTTTCCTAAACACCTTCAGAGATGGTGACTCCACCACCTCCCTGGGCAGCCTGCTGTAATGCTCACCACTCTTTCTGTAAAGAATATTTTCCTAATACCTAACCTAAACCTCTCCTGGCACAATTTCAGGCCATGTCCTTTTGTTCTCTCACTTGATAGTACAGAGAAGAGATAAACCCCACCTCACTATGACCTCCTTTTATGTAGTTGTAGAGAGGAATGAGATCTCTCAAAAGGGCTAGGGAGAGTAATTGTTAAAAGAAAGCCCCAAAGACCCTAGGCAAATGGCTATAGCCTATCATTCACTGGCTTTCCTCTGCTCCCTCCCTTTTCTGAAGTCCAATATGCACATCCACTACAAGAACAGAAAAGTTGACAAAGGGGGAAAGAAGCTAAAAATCCCAACCTGCACAGATACAGCTAACAGAGAAAAAATATTTAAAAAACCCCACAGCTCTTAGAAACACTTAGCAAATTTAATACAGTATAAAAGAAACTGGCAAAACACATTTCAAAGAGCATAAAAGAGAAAAAAGAACAACTCATCTAACACTATCATAAAAAGTGAAACAAAAATGTTCCTCCTAACAGCCAAATTTATACTTTTACAAAAGAGACATGAAAGGATGCAATCACATGGATTTTAGACGAAGCTATTTCAGTGTACATATAAAGTATTGAAAATTAGTTTCTCTCTGCAACTAAAAGGGATAGAACATAGAAGATGCCTGAAAAGCCACTTGGTCTACTCCCCTGCTTTGAGAGTGGACCAACCACTATCAAAATGACACCTGGGGTATGTTTGTCTATCCTCTTCCTGAAGATCTTGCTGAAGTTTTTTTTATCTCAGTGAAGAAATACTGAAGGTGTCACCAAGTCCAAGACAGAAGAAGTTCCTTCTTAGGAGAATTTATTGATGTTCTTTCATTTTCCTTATGGGAATGCCATATACAACACTGCCAAAGTTTCACCTCTGCACAAATCTAAGCACAGGACTTCATTTGCTTTTACTCTAGGAAGGCCTTCTCCATTATCCTTGAAAGAAATCAGATTGCTGTGAATTAATTTGCATTTGACAAAGCCATGCTTTCTCTTATTGTTCACCTATCATGGGTCACTTGTCTCACACAAGCAGCTCCTTTGTGCCAGAACTTTTTCAGAGAATGAAACCCAGCAGAGTAGCCTGACTTTTCTCTTGCTCATCCATTCCTTTTATGATGGTCACTAGACCACCAAGATATTTAGCTACTAGATCCCAACCATTTGACTTAAGATTTTCAAGCAACCTTCCTACAGGATCTGAGATTGTTTTACTCACTTTAAGGGGTCTTCCCTGATTAAAGGGTAATTAATTTTACATCACTCAACTCAGCTACAAGTTTCTCCTTCAGTACATTAGGTCTGATAGCCAGCAATTGACCCTCTTTGCAATGGAGTCCATAACACTTTTTCTCTTTGAAGCAAAGCTCTACATGCACAAGGCAAAACTGCCTTGATCTTTTTAACATGCTGAAAAGGCTTCAGAGTAGCCTCCAGAATTTCTAGCCTTCCATAAAATCAACAGAATCCTTAAAAAAAAAACCCTTTAAAGTAATCAGATGGCTCCAGCCAAAAGGTTACTGAAGAATGTTTCAATTTGTAACAAAATTAATTTCTGAATTAGGCTTAAAAACAGCTGAGTTGAGGGTGCAGAGGAAAAAGAAGCAGCAATTCTGCTGAAAGGTGAAGAGTTGTTGGTCAACATGAGTTGGAGAAAAAATCTGATCAGTTTCCCAAGTTTTTGAGAAGACTACAGACTTGCTGCAAAAACAGCACTCATGTACTACGAGACCTGTGTGCAACTGTAAGGTCTCATTAGCTGAGAGATGGGAAAGAAGGGTCCACCTCTAGATCCAAAGAACCTACACTGCAGACACACCAGCCACACAGCATCAGACCTGAGCCTGTTTCTGGCTAACTGATTATCTTTTTGCTGGAAGTGACATGTTCATTGATGGGTGGTTTACCTCCTGTCATTTGTATTTCAAAACACAGCCTTCAAACAAATCACCTTCCACACACATCCAGCGAGGCAGAGGCAGTGCCAGAAGGTGGTGTGGGCAAGCAGTTTCACAGCATTGTTACACAGAACATGTCACCTTTCAAGACTGCTTTGTATGCAACTCCATCACACACCGTACAAGAAATCACCAATTCCCATCTCTAGGAAGAAAGGTATCTCTAATCCAACATTTACCTCAATAAAGTGTAATACTGCAACTACACAACTCTGAAGCCAATGTGCCATAAATCACTATGAGTGCTTTCCCTTTTCAAAGAGAAGAATATTTTTATCTGAATTAATTTAAGAGAAATACAGACTTCATGGGTGAATGGTACTTACTTGCTGACTTCAAGTCATTTCAAGTATCTAGAGTAAGGTACAATTTTACCTTATATGCTGTACCAGAGACATCTGATATAGACAGAAGGCTTGGGATATTTACAGTCACAGAATTATTTTGGTTGGAAGAGACCTTTGAGATGATTAAGTCGAACCATTAACCTGACAGTGCTGTGTCAAATGTTTAAGTAAAGGTGAGAAGCTTGGCTGAATTATCTGAAATCACATGTACTACTCAAGGCCTCATGCTGTTTTTGAAGCTCTCTCCATGCTAAGCAGAACGCTTTCCTCTGCAGCCTCAAGTTCAGTTGAATTAAGTAGAAGAAACTTAAATCAATTACCAGAGGAGAGTTTGTATCTCTGCTGCAGGAATAACGTTGTGCTGCTTCTTCCACTGCTTGTCAATGTGGTGCTGGGGAATGTGGTTTAGTGGAAGTAGCTTAACAGTAGTGGTGGGATTGTGAGCTCTAAACAAGCAGTTGGACTCAATGATCTCAAAGGTCTCTTCCAAGCTCTGACATACCATCTTTGGATGAGAGACTGACAAAACCACAGGGAAGCTCATACTTGTGTTACCAGCATGGCTTGGAGCTTTACTAAATAGCAGCAGTAGCCTTGTAGTTAATGCAGTTTAACAGTCAAATCCAAAAGGTGTTTCCATGCAGGTGTGTTTCTATTCAATTTCTGCTCTGGAAAGAAAGGCATCATCAGGACATCTGCATCACAAGATTTCCTGATCAAAACATGGGCTGCATCACTGGAAGTGTGGTCACCAGATGGGAGAGGTAATTGTGCTACTCTGCTCTTTTCTGGTGAGACCTCACTCTGGAGCACCCAACACAAGAAGGACATGGACCTGCTGAAGCAGGTCCAGAAGAGGACCACAAAGACAATCAGAGGGCTGAAGCACCTCTCCTATGACAACAGGATGAAAGAATTGGGGCTGTTCAGTCTGCAGAATAGAAGACTCAGGGGGACCATATAGCTACTTTTCAGTATCTGAAGGGAACCTACAGGGAAGCTGGGGAGGGACTGTTTAAAAGGACTTGTAGTGATAGGATGAGGGTCAATGGTGTGAAACTGGAGCAGGGTAGATTTAGGTTGGACATGAGGAGGAATTTCTGCACAATGAGGTTGGTGAAATACCAGAGAGGTGGCTGAGGCCCCATCCCTGAAGGCATTCAAGATCAGACTTGATGTGGCCCTGGACAGTCTAATCGAGTTGGAAGTGTCCCTGCTGACTGCAGTGGGGTTGGATCAGATGACCTTTGAGGGTCCCTTCCAACCCAATGTGCCAAACACAGGAACCAAGGCTAACTTTCCATCTACAGTAATTTACTGAGCACAACCCTGAGAGGAATAACAAAGAAACCTTTCAGCATTGCACAGCTGCAATTCAATGCAATTTAGAGCATGGTGATAGACTTCATTCTTTTGAAAATTCTAAAGCATTAAACCCCTATATGAGAGTCAGGTCAGCTTCAGCACTAAAACATTGCCTCGGGCTACTTTTTGGCGTGAGGAGAGGAAAAAGCTGTTGTACCACTGGTTTTTATAGCTAGTGAAATGAAACAATAAATAGGGGCAGAAGAAAAAAAAAAACAAACAAACAAACAGAAAACAAATTTCCACATTGTTCAGGTAAACTGCAGGCCAAAAAGGCTGTGCAGAATTGGTCTCTGCTCCCAGATTCATCCTCTCTAAAGATACAGGTAAGAATTAGTTACACAATGAAGGAGGGAAATACATGATGAGATGTGGTCTTTAATGCATGAATCAATAGGTCACCTAAGATATTTCAGATTTATACTGTAATTTATGACAAAAAATAAAGACAAACACATCTAAAGAACTTAGAGAAGTGAAGCCTGCAGAAGACCCAAACCTGAATGCAAAGATTGGCCCAGAGAGTCCTCAGGACAGGAAGTAAATGAACATCTGAAATCCCTAGTGTTTTAGGGATGAATTCTTGGGTAATGTTCCAGGCTGGTGACTCACCCTACTCCTTGTGAAGGAAAACGTGTCTTTTGAGGATGTAAACCAGACACAAACCAGGTTATTCTTTTGACTCATCAGGTTTGCCATTCTGGACACAGACACTCTGCACTCAGAGCATCCCAGCTCCCAAAGTCAAAGGTCTGGTGACAGCTGCTACTTTGTGATTGTTCCGTGCATGAATGCTCAATGTACGCATAGCAAATATCTTCTTCCTCCCTCTAGCACAACCTTGAAGCACTGATCTATGCCATCTCTTTTTGACATTTGAGTATCTGTCGTGGGTTTAAAGAGCCAGCAGAGTGAAGCTCTCAAACGAACTGGAGAAAAAACACAGAATTGTATTTGGAGAGAGTTACAGATAGAAATTACAAAGCAGATACAGAATCCATAAGTGAGCTCCCTTGAATTTTCCCCCAACCCAAAACCAAATCTATCATCCCCAGTGCTCCAGTCCTCCTCCCCCTCCATGCCTCTGCCATCCAAGAGGCCTAAGCACAGCCTCTGGAGGCCCCAACCAGGCCTATCCTTACATGTTTGTCCTGATAACGCAGCTCCTGCCCAGCAGAAGGCTGGAGGGGGAGGAAAAGAGGACAAGCTGGCCTTGCCCTGAGCTTATGAAGAGATAGCAGAATTGTGGGATTGAACAACAATCTTCAAGTCCCAAGAGGACTTTCTTAACCCTATAGTTCCCAACCTGGCACAGTATCTTTTTTCAAAGACACTCAGGCATTTCTCATGCAGTTGCAACAACAGAATGAGATGGCCTTAGTGGCACCCACAAACTCAACACACAGGCATAGGAAAGAATTTCATGTGTACAATGATGCACAAACCTGTTCAATGCTTATGAAAACCACCTGTCAAAAGTGATGATATTTTACACAGTTCTGTTCTCATGGTCTTTTAGACTACAACAAAAATACTCATCTCCTCTTCACAAGCAATGATGTCCTTTGACCTGAAGGATATTTATTTCTCTATGCTCCCAGGCACATAGCACCTGAGAACCTTAGAAAAGTATAATGAAATATCTCTAACCTATGGTCTTGGTCTTACAGATACAGATCCCAGTTATACAGAGAGCTTATGTGTGGATTTAATCTAACTGCACACTACCATGAAAGAGCTAGACATCTATCCCAAGCCACTTATCAAAGCCCCCTCAGAAGCTAATGAAGAGAATGCACTTCCAGAGGTCACTTAATTAAACTCCAAAATGCCAGAGAGAGGTAGGATGAAGTACCTACTGCAAGTCAATCAGTCTCTCCCTCTTTGGATTACTCAGCAGGCTTTTAAACACAAGTTTAAGCTCCATTAATTATTTCTGCATACTTAGAGTTCTCCTCTATTGCAGGATGTTTGAGCAGACTTTCCCATATGTAAGGCACATGATCATTCTTCTTTCCTCCAGAAAAGTCTATGCAGCTAACCTCAAAGTGAGGGGGCTTCTGCTGATCACAATCCAGACTATGAAATTTTCTGCTAAACCCTCATGACTAAAAATTGTAGACAAGGAAGCACAATGCAGCATGACTTGCAGTTTTAAAGAATTCCCCCTGTACACTAGATAAACAGATGACTTGGCTAGTTAGCAAACCTGCAGATGTCTCCCTGACTGCCACCCAGGTTTTTTGTGCTATGTCAGCAGCAGGCAGGATGTCAGGGTGCTTAATGTTGACATTATGTCTGACAGCTTCAACAATGAAATGTTATCTGGAGAGGGAGACACCATGTACAGCTGTTCATCAATCCTGCTGAGCAACAGGAAGCCTCTGAAATGGTGATGGAACTCATGAATAACCTGAGAGTACCACACAAATCTGTTCTGGATTTCCAAACTCCAATCAGGCCTACCAGATGTGGGATCACATCCAGTCTAAAAGAATGCAAAAGCTCATGCATAGGTATTTAATCACAAGCTGAAGCTTCTTCTGATGTGTTCCACTCCAGCAGTACAGCATCATCCTCAGCTGGAGTTTGCTGATGAATAAAGCCTACTACTGAAAACTTCACCAGTCACTCTCTGCCTATTAAATGATTCCATCCTGTCCTTTTATTCCCCTCCATTATTTTTGCTGATGATACTTTTTTTGAGCCTTAAAACACACCAAATATGGATAATAAATTTTGTTTCACTTCTACTGTTCTCCAGAAGCTTTCATGACCTAACAATTGTATGCCCTTGGAAAGCATTCTGTACAAATCCTAACATTCAGCTCACCTAAATTCTTGAACTTGGAAGCTCCTCTGTGTGAGGCAGACACATTTGGAGATCAAGGTATTTGTCTGTTTATTTGCCCATCTTAAACACACACCTAAAAGCAATGTGGAGGATTTGAATCGTCTAATAGCAGTAAAGAGTTGGAGTAAGAAAATATTTTTCCTCTATCACACCACAACTTTCTGTAGTGTCTGCTAACTGCAGCCTGAAGTGTAAGGATCAATTTGCCACTACTTTCTAGACTAATTTTCAGATGCTCTAATCCATTTTGGCAGTCCATTTACCAAAGAAGCTCTACCTCCTGCTTTGCAGAGGACTCTTCCTAAAGGTTTTTGCTTCGTCACTCCAACATACCTCAGGTGCAGAAGAGGAAGGGAGGAGGAAGGACCAGTTATCTGTTCATAGTTCACTAGCAGCTGTGGAGTTTGGTGATAACCTGAAATGTGAAGGGTTTAACTGCATGCATTAAGTAACTATTGAGAGGCAAAGCTGTCATGGACTAAGCACTATCCAAAATTCATGCTGCTGTTCCCGACTGCTTTCCCTTACAGAAACAAAGAACAGAGGAGAAAGATGTCTTAAAAATAAATTAGGGGAGTTACACAATCTCCAAGGAGAAATCCAAAGGAAAAGTGTGTGTCTGTGCTTCCTGTGGTATGGAGTCATGTAAAACATGAATCAACACATTTCATCTTGCTTTTGTAACAGTAAACAAGACTTTGTTTGGTAATTAGATGAGATAGTGTTTAATACATGCACTGGAAAATGAAGTCTTCAGTTTGAAGACTTCTGTGAAAGGGCATTTTTAATGTTCCCTCCCTTACAGATTGAACTTTTATCAGCTAAAGCTGAGCTAAACATGTAGCTGAGTGAAATTAGTGTGCTGCTCATGAATAAAATCTAATATGAAACAGTTCTTCGGAGAGCTTAAGCAATGTCTTGACATCAACTGATTTAAATACACAATCCATAAATTGTTAGATTGACTTTTTTGTATCTTCATCTACACTGTAGAAATTACAAACATCTCCAGACACTTTGGCATTTTCTTAAACCCTAATGACAAGCCTCAAACCTTCATGAAGAAACAGCTGCAATGCCAGCATTCCTCTTTTATTCCACATCTTCTGAAACACCAAGTTAATGGAATCAAATTAGCCCAGGTCTGTTGTTTTGCCTGAGGGGTGGAATCCTAGAGACATGTCCCTTCCACAGAAATGGCTCAGTCCCTACATCCAGCAGTAAATGGAAATTTTGAGTGTGCAAACGTCAGTAGTTTTAACAGGACACTAGAAGTGAACCAATATTTGAAGTATCCACAGCAAAGCTAAGTAGAACTTTGAAAACCAACGACATGTTAAATGATATCCTCAAGAGATTAGGAAACTAATATTTTCCGTGGCCTTTACTCTGGACCAGGATTAAACTATTAATCTAGTTCTGGGTTGGCTGGCTGTGATATGAGGCACTTGTATATTGTGTCCTTAGAATAGATTTCTCAACGAGGGCTGCAACACACCTATATTAAACCACATTCAATAGGTAAACAATTTATTTTTCATAGCTTGCTGTCACGCTACTGCAATCATAATGAGATGGAGATCCATTTAGTAAATGGAGGATGTGATAGAAAGAATACAAACCTTGATAATGCAAATTTTAAGGGTGACATTGGCATAGTGACAGTTTCACAACCCTAGGAGCAGATGAAGAGTATTTAACAAGTTCAGAACCTTACACGTGCTGGGTTTTGTCTCCCTTGTATAAAACTGTAGGAAACAGCTTGGTCATAGTCTTTACAATACTTAATGCACCTCAGGGTGGAAAGAAGACAAAGCAACAAGCAAGGAGCAAGACCTTCTGCAAGAAGTTTGTGCATCTAATCAAAAGAGATTGGTGTCCTGACAGCTGTCTCTAACCTACTCCTCTAAACACAACCACCAGCTTCAGACGCCTCCACAGTTCTGATGACCAGAAACTAGAAAGAAGCATCTTGAAAGGATCACCTCATACTTGTTCTTTCTCTTAGACTCCTTATTTAAGGCTCTTTAGATGAGACAGAGCCTTAGCTAAAGCAAATACTCCCAGCTCTAGATAGCTTGAAAGGAAACAAAGCTTCATTCCCTATTGGTCTGCTTCCTTATATGCATATTAAATTCACTTTAAGATTGCAAGGGGAAATAAATAAATAAAACTTGAGTGGCTTATGTGAATTAAATCCCATTGTATTACAAGAGCCAGGCTATTTCTTTTTCAGGTCCATGCTATCATGCACATGCAGAGAAAAGGCATTGCCAGCACTATTGGGACATACTCAAATTTCCCAGTATTATTTCATTTGACAGATGCTTCATAACTGAGTTTATACAACTACCTTGCAAAGACCCAAAGTAAGAAGAAATCTTAGTGCAGCAGCCACAACTTTTAAAAGCTTTGCCAAGCTTTTAGACAATTTTTTTCTAGAGTTTTTGGACAATGGCATGGGGGAAGAAGATCTCCTTTTGTGCCCAGGCTAGAAGTGCAGGTTTCCCCTACAAATAAAGCCTATGAAGACTATCCAGGCTTTGGGGGCCTGGGTTTTTTCCCCCACTTAAGCAATCGAGACGAACTGTATTGTTTCACAGCTGGCAGCTGAGTCCCAGCAGATCTCTATCTGCACGTAGCATGACTATTTTTAAGGCAGCAATGAATCACCAGCAGGAGGACAAGACAATAGGCTGAAGCACCCATTCTAGGTAGCTGAACTATAGAACAATCTCTATTCAGTGATTTGCCTATTTCTGGAAGCAATGAACCCCATGAGCAGCAGGTGTGTATGCTAATAGAACCACTTTCTGTTTTAATTAAGCAGTATTTCCCTGCAGACTAATTACATATGTTGTTTACTCAATTT
>VWYK01087369.1:0-15261 GCA_013399775.1 Semnornis frantzii
CAGCTACAAACTGGAACATAGTTCCCAGCACCTCAACACGAGGACAAACTTCTTTACAGTGAGAGTGACAGAGCACTGGCACAGGCTGCCAAGAGAGGTTATGGAATGGAGTCTCCTTCACTGGAGACTTTCAAAACCCACCTGGATGCATTACTGTGTGAATTACCCTAGAGGATCCTGCCTTGGCAGGGAGATTAGACTCAATCTCTGGAGGTCCCTTCTAACCTCTAAGGTTCTGTGATTCTGTGATTACAGCACAAAAACAACTCTGACTTTCCCTCTTATTTTTCTTGTTGTGGCCTTCATACTGTTTTACATCTGTCTTTAACTGGTTGGTTTGACAAGATTTGTAGTTACCTACCATTCAGTAAAAGCCTTTGTAATTAACTTTCAATCAATTTAATTTTCTCTCTTAACAGAAGACTTCACAGAACTGATCTGCTATTTATTGTAGTGTAGAAAATCATAAAATGGAACATGGTGTAAGCTTATTAAGTCAGTCACTTCAAAAGAAATTGCTACGAGTAATAGTTAAAACAAACTCCCCCCAAACAAATATACAAACAATCAAAACAAAGATAAACTTACCAAATCTGCTACTCTGCACAAGCTATCTGAAAGCTGATCAAAGATCATTACAGTCTCTGGCCCAGGTGGTGTTGAACATGCCTTCTGGACTAGCTGTTCTGATTCGTGCAATGCTTTGTCCTGTGCTTCTTGAAATCCTTCTGGACAGCTCAGTTCTGGAACACCAAACAGACCCTGCAGTGCAGAAAACCATGAAAATACACCTCTACTATTACCCTCCTCAATTTCTGCCCCTTTGTGTCAGGATGGAATTATCACCACGAAATGTTACCAACATAACCATAGCTAGCATACTGTGATACAATAAAATTTTCCCACACTAAATGTCTTTGTAGAGAATAGTCATAAAATCAGCCAAAGGCACTGATTTCACATGAAAACAGCTTCATTTCCCAGAGCAAAACCTCACTGAGGTTCTTCCAGCCAGACTTGTTCTCAGCAATCTTTAAGAGTTAGGCACCAAATCCTCACAAACTCTTCTCTTCCAACTTGTAACTTCCTGTGCTTTTCTCGAAGCATTTTTTACCTCACTTCCAAAGCACAGGGACAAGATAAATCATGGGAAGTCCATTCACATTCTGAAATGAGGCAAAAATCATCCCTTGGTCAACATGAAGACCAAGCAGGGGTGTCAAAACAGTGGATGAGTTGGCCAGCAGCTGTAGATATCAACATACTGCTGACAATACGGCCATCAGCCTTAGGCCCATCAAGTGAGCCCCAAACAATGGAACCATTCAAAGGAATGGGTCAGCAACAACTCAAAAATTTTACAGTATGAACAGTTTTATTCGTGAAATTCTTATCAAGCCTGGCTTGTGCAGCAGAGCAGGGAAGACAGAGATAGTAGTTACACTCTGCATTTGTAAAGGACAGTTAAATAGGCACACATATATATCAAAGAAAATTGCCTATACTACCTGGTAGAGAAGTTCCACAATAAAGACCTACAGCAGTAAAAAAAAACTCATTTAAGATAAAAACAGCATCTCAGCAAGCAATGCACTCCCTCTGCAACTGCCCAACTGCAACGTAAGCATCCCTTTACCTTCTAAGTACAGGACCTAACAGTATGTGGTACATGATTTCAGACAACATCCACCCCTTCCCAAATATAACCTCGTCTGAAATACCACAATCTGGATTTGGAAATCTGCAGGTACTTTCTGCAGGTACTTTCTGCAAACTCGTTGTGCTACAGCAGTCGGTCTGCATGCAGTTTTAAAGCATTTATCCAAATAAAATTAAGAGATACAGATTAACAGAACAGCTTGTCTGTAGAAGTATATATTCTGAAGCAAAAGCATCCCTTACAGTATCTGGGATACTTAGAGTTGCTTTTTCCTATTTTCATTTTATTATTGTTGGTAAAATCACTTTTTTTTCCTCCTCCCTAGTTTTCTTATTATTTAAGCTGGCTACTCTAAGATAGAAGCATTTCCTCACACTTTCCATGTTTTAACCTACTATTTGGGAACAAGAACTGGACTAGGCACTGAAAAGGCTAAGAGTGTGCATATATACATACACACACACACATATATATATACATATGCACACAAACATATATACACATGTACTTGTTCTGTACACAAACATATATACACATCGCTTGCTCTGTAAGAGACTCAAGACTGCCCCTTCATTCACTCAGCTGATGCAGTGTCCTAGAATGATCAGGCTTTCCTGCTACACCACCATCATCCTACATCACCATTCACCCTCCCCAGTGAGATTGTCCTGTGAACATAGTTCTGTGAACTGGAGGCATTTTCTCTTACAGATAAAACAGCCACAGAATTTCTCTTCCACATGACACCAAGTTTGACCTTTTGTTTTTTAATTAAAAAATGAAATGAAGTTTTACGTAGGTCTCTGGGTTCTTTAATAAATTGTATGGCCACAGCATTACCCTCTTTGCTTTACACTACCTGTCACAGTCTCTTTGCAAGCCTGAAACACACTTCTCTGTTCTCAAAGAACTCTACATGCTCTCTGTGGGCCATATGAAACCAGAGTTCATTCCCAAGACTAAGCAAATGCACAATTTAGTTGAATTATTTCCTGGAGCAAGAAATACACCAGTGTCCCTGCAGAGGTGGAAGAAAAGTTTCCCAAACACATGCTGGATTATAAAGAGGTCAGGTATGTCTTCACTGCATGAATCTCTTAGTCCCAGAGTTCAATGGTTTCATCAACCTGTGCAGGAACAGTGTAGCCCGTGAACTAATACCTGAATTTTACAGATGTTAAGCATTTTGTATACACTGTGTCACCGCCAGGATGTATCTTAGGATGTCCAGAGACTAGTTTAGATTCCCAGGACCCTCCCTAATGTACACAAATCATCCTAAAAAAAAAAAAAAAAAAAAGCCTGAGTGTCACCAACCTATCAAATGCTTATTTTGCCAAGAACAAGTGAATGTCAAGAATAACATCCACAAAAGAGGATGTCAGCAGTCCAACCAACTTTGAAGCATAGCCGAAGTACATTGGCATGACACTGACAGATTAAAAAAGGCACAGCCAGGTAAGAGCTGAGAGTGGAAAGAATAATGTGTATGCATGTACATATGTTCTCTACGGAGGCACTAAGCAAATGTTTCAATAAACGAGGCCACGATTGTCAAACTTGCGTATCCACAAAACAGAATGTTTGGTTCATTGGAACGGAAATTCGTAGAGATATAAGCGTTTAACCCTCTGATAACAGCCTGGCTGTCCCTGCCGCCTCGATTTAGAAGTTTTTAAATCAAAACCTAGAGGCAAAGCAAACCGCAAGGCTGCCGGCAGCCAGGACCGCCTCTTCCCGCAGCCGGCCCCTCCCTCCAGCCGCTCACCGTTTCCCTGCCCGCCGCGCTGCCGCGCAGCTGTAGCTGCTGCTTCACATCGAAGGCGGCGCCCACCGGGCACCAACTGGTGCTTACGGCACGGCGGCACGGCCTCGCTGCCTGGCCCCGCAGCGCCCGGCCCAGCGCCGCCGGCAGCACCTGCCGGCAGCCGGCCAGCATGGCGCAGCGCAGGGGCACGATCTGGATCGCGACACTGCAGCAGGCCCAGGCGCCACAAGCTCCGCCGCGACCTCCGCACGTCCCAGCCGAGAGGAGGAGGAGCGCCGGCGGTCACCGCCCCGCGCCTGCCCTCAGCCGACCCGTCTCCCTCACTGGCCGTCCGAGCAGAGGCGCCCTTTACCCGATCGGGCCCGGCGCGACGCGGAAGGGAAGGGCCCGGCGGCCTGGGCGGGGAGCTGCAGCAGGCCTGCGCGAGAGCCTGGAGAGCGCGGGTGGCGCGAGGGGCCCTCTGTCGGCTGAGTTAGTCCCGCGCGTTTTGCTTGTTAAAGTGGGACTCGTGTTACAGCGGCTCAGTGCTTCTATGGCACAAACCTGCGGTCTGCGACTTACAGAAAAGAAAGCCCTTCTCTTTCTGAGAAAATCACTTAACCCTTTTCTCTGTCACAGTGCCCTAGTAACTCCTTCAATGTAATTCCCTGATGTGAGAAGTGCAGCTGTTCTTCCTCACACCTCACCGTGTTCAATTCAATCATGCCTGTGATCCATACTCAGGGTTCAACAACGTTGGGGGTGTGTCTAGATGTCCTGGCTCCCAGGCAGTATTAGTGGTGATGGAAACCCAGTCCCTAGGCTCTTAACATCACATTTACACTGAATTTCATGACGCTGACCCGTGTCACTTGGTATCTCTGTTGTAGTCTCTTTTAAGGGGAGGAAGTGAAACTTACCAGCATCTTTTGTTATATTTCTAAGTTTTAGGGGAAATGGGGGGGAGAGGGGGAAAGTACAAATTCTGAGAAAATTCACAGAAATTAAAATTTTATGCCACAATATCTCAACCAGTTCTGAAGTGTGGCTGCTTCAGTGTTGATTCATGATTACCTTTCATTTGGGAGAATTTTCACTGGCTCAATTTTCAAGTACAGCAGCATTACGCTATATTTTTGTACCAGCATTGAATCCACACAGAGCTTCCATCTACCACTCTGTTTCGCTCAGTTTCAGACTTTTGGCTACAGAGAGCAAAGAAACACATTTAAAAGCTGTAAAATCCACCTGGGTGCAACAAAACTCACTTGTGTCACAGAGCAAGCAGCCCCTGTGGAGGTGAGAAACTATATTAATACCAAGTTGAAAAATTATCTCGAAATTGTTGGATGCAAACCATTGAAGTTTCAAGTCCATCTACGCATACCACCTAGAAAGATATAAACTGGCTTGGAAGGAACTGCTTCATAATGTTTATACAAGATGGCAAGCACTTGCATGTCACAACTAAAGAACTTGAAATTTTGTCTTTCATTTCATTCCACTTTCTTTTGAAACATTTGTCCTTCAAATCTGGTGTATGCGCTCTTGTTTAACTACAATAAAGTCACAAAGCCAGTAATGCGTCAAGCCCATCATTGTAGATTCTCATGAGTTCTGGTCTCCTGTGCAGAAGCTGTTCCAGAAGCAACTGTAGCCATGAAGATGGTTTAGACAGATTAGGAAATGTGGGGGGTGGTGTAGGTTTTAAAAAACAAAGCTGACAACATTTAGACCAGGACAGTTTAATAAATATACACCTTGTGTGACCACAACAAGAAGGCATTTAACTCATCTGAGTATGACTCTGAAGCCTTGAGTTCTGTTTCAGCAGTCAGTTGTGAAAACACAGCACAGTAAGTTGTGCAGTGAGCGGTTGTGTGCATAATTAGGCCTGGTTTCCTGCAGGTACAGGTAGAGTGATCCTACACCTTCCCACTGTGATGTCTTCACCAAAAAAAAACAAACAAAAAAAACCCCCACAACCTCAACAGATGTCTACCTGGTCCCAGTCTGCCCTGCAGTCTCCCTTTCAGCTCTCAGCATACCTGCCTGGATGATTTCTGCTTTCTGTTGAAAGCAGTAGAAATTGGCCAGCAGATAATAACTGTATTAGGGAGGGATGGGGGACACAGACACGCAGCATTCACAAATAATGTGGTTACATCGTGGGTGTCGGCAGCAGCTCCAGTGGGTCAGAGGTGCCGAACAGGAGGAACCCAGAGAAGGTGGTATCATCATCGGCATCTGCAAACAGCCCATTGAAAGTCTCTCCTTGGTGAGCCTGCAGCCACACCTCATCTCCTCTCTGTAGCTCAAGGATGGCAGCTCCTGAGGCCTGGTCCTCTCCACTCTGGTACCTGTCTACCGTGTGCAGCATCTTGATGCCATTTTTAACTAGAGCTACTCGGACGTTCCTCGAGTAGACTGTGATGTGGTAGGTGAAATAGTAAACTCCAGAGTATTTGCAGGTGAATTTTCCAGTAACCGAGTTGTAGTCATTTAGACTGTTATACAGCACTTTGTCAAACTTGATCGGGCGATTTGGGGTGGGAAATTTGGTGGACACTGTAAGGCCAACGCTGAAAGCACTCCTTGGCAGAAACCCTGGGGCACCTACATTCCCCTTATCTCCTCTGTCTCCTTTCAAGCCTCTTTCCCCCTGAATTCCTGGATTACCCTGTGGTCCAAGTTCTCCAGTATTACCTTTAGGACCTGGATTACCAGGTGGGCCAATTGGCCCTGGGAAGCCAACTCTTCCAGGATAGCCAATTTCACCCTTTGTCCCTTTTGGCCCTATGGCCCCAATATCTCCTTTTAACCCCTTTTGCCCTTGCAGTCCCAGCTCTCCTTTCTGACCTTTGTAACCCACTGACCCTATAACTCCTTTTGGTCCCAGTTTCCCAGGTCGTCCTCTTTCTCCTTTATCTCCTTTGTTCCCTTTCTCTTCAACGGTCCCATTGGCTCCTAAGTGGGGAAGAAAGAAAAATAAAAAAGACTCTTTCTTGTGATCTTCTGCTGGATTAGTGAGGCACAACCTGAGTTTCAGCAGAAAGAATGTGTAGGTATGCATCACCACTGTACATACTATGCTTACTGTGCATACAGTTTCTCATACATTTAGGTGCAGGATAAGCATAACATCTGAAAAACCTGCTGTTGTGTTAGTAAACAGGTGCCTGCAGAGACCAACAAGGATAAGATCAAAGAAAGGAAGATGTGATTTGCCTACAGGCTGATGGTAGCACGGACACCACACATCACCTCAGGCACAATCAGCATCTGTCTAGACACTTGTTTCAGACTTCAGTATAGAAAAACAGGAGGAGATAGTTTGCAGTTTAATCAGAGGAGAGTTCTATTTGGACAATGCTCAGAATTTCTAGGCAAAGGAGCTTTGCCAGAATCATAGACCTAATTGCTACCACATTTTCCATTTGTCCTTCACTCTTGGATGAGGAAGCTCAAATTCTTTGAAAAGCTGATTTCTGCACAAGGGTTTGAAGGTAAAGCTCTGTGATGTGAAGAACAAATTAGCAGACAAAAGGTACCATAATGCCTGTATGCTCTGTCAATCAGGAAAAGAAGGCGATATTTTTTTGCCTCAGAGCCTCTAGCTTGCAAAGTCAGGAATAGCGTTGAATTTGCAGTGTAATGTTCTCAGTTTACAACTGAGAGTATTTTAACAGCAGCAATGAACTGAGGTGAGGTTGTATGGTGAGCCTCTGGAAAAAGCAGTATGGAAAAAGCAGTATGGGTCCACCAGGACAAGGATGCAAGAAAAGAAGGTAGCTTTGGTAACTTTAAATAGCATTTGTGACCTCATGTCTCACGTTCCTTCCAAGACCGAGTTAATTTCTAACAGACTGGAGAAAAGTCTGAGGAGTGTAGAGCAGCTTGTAGTTATTCCCACACAATGCATATACTACATATTGTTCCTCATGCTCAACTTCAGTATTTTGGAGTACTTGGACACTTTTTGGCAGGCTTCCATGACTTCGGATATATATGTCGCCTGTGTACAATTACTCTCGGGACACACAAGTCCAGAATCTCAGTTACTGAATTTGTGCAAAATGATGACTTGCCCAATGGTTGGCTCCCTATGTACAGGTCACACTGCACATCCATCTACATCCATCTACAGGAGACATGCTGCGTGTGTATTGTCTGGTTAAGCAGGTGAAGTATGCAGGGCCTACTATATTTTTAGGTGTATAATTTGCATCTTCTACTATTTCATAGAATCACAGAATCATAGAATGGTAAGATTGGAAGGGACTTCAAGGATCATCTAGTTCCAACCCCCTGCCATAGGCAGGGACACCTCCCACTAGGACAGGTTACTCAAGGCCTCGTCCAACCTGGCTTTGAACACCTCAAGGGAGGGAGCATCCACAACCTCCCTGGGCAAGCTGTTCCAGTGCCTCACCTGAATTTCTTTTACAAGTCCTTTTCCCTGAAGTTGTCACATAGCTACTGAAGCCTCATTTTCCTGAGGCAGCTGCAGATGCTGTGTCCTCAGCAGCCAAAAGAAGTATCAGAAGTGGGAAAGGCAAGATAACAGCCTGAGTGAACAAGTTGTAGAGCATCAGAGGCAGCGAGATAATTGGAGATGGAAAATTTCTCTTGTACCATCAGCCTCTACTACTTCTGGGGCAAGTTTCTTAATCTCTGTGGTACTTATGCTAGATACAGAATGTGCAGTGTTCTAGCGCTCGCAAGTACAAGGGCACCAGTTAATAGACAAATAATAAATGAATATTCTTCTTCTCTGACCTTGTTCACCTTTTTCTCCATGTGCACCATCTTTTCCTGGACTGCCAGGAAGTCCTGCTTCACCTAGTACAGAAGAGAAAAACTTTTCACTAAGCAAATCACCAGAAAACTTTGGATTAAATCTTCTCTAATTCCTTTCTCTTCAAGCCTGTCTTAAAAAAAATTAAAAAAGAAAAATGTTAATAGTAGTCTTATTCCTAATACCATTGATGGTACTTCTATCTTATGAAGAAATTGACATGACAGAAACTCTGCTTAAGGACAGTTCTTTTTTGAGAAGGAGGGCATAAAGAGGTGGGTTATTGAGGTGTGCGGAGGAGCTATATACTGATCAGGACCATCAATGTGAAGACCTCTTGTCCTGTTGTTGCCTGTTATTTTTCCTGCTGGAAAAATAGCAGGAAAAGGAGTGAGGAAGCCACATTTGGCAGAGAAGCTTTGCAGACTCAGTAAGCCTAGTACTGAAGTAATGGTAAACTTCCCTCTCAAAAAGAGACATCTGCAGAGGTTTGGGCAATGCTAATGAAATGTAACAGTGGAATAATATTGCCTGTAGATCTGAGGAAGGCATCCACACTCTCACTCCCTGTATCTAGCAGGATACGGACCTTCCACTGCTTGAAAGAGAGCAATAATAGAAGTAATTTTTATAGTAACATCACAGATCACTAGGAGGCATGTGATCAAATACCTGGATTTGCATGCAGAACACAACAGAAGAAAAAAGAGTTGGCAGTTTGGATGTAGCCATATGCCAAGAGTAGCTCTCAAGCCATACTGACTGGAGAACAGTTCTCTAGCAATTTTCTGTACGATGGGCAGGTCCAGAATCTGCTGAAATTTCACTGGCTTATTAGGGAACAAAACTAATTCTCATGTATTTAATTGCAAAGGTTTATGAACATACAATGGAATGGTACAGTCATCCCAATTTGTTCAAGCAAAGAACAGTCAGTACATTCATGAAAACAGTTTAATTTAAAAAAAAAAAGAATTTCGGGACTTTATCAGAAACCAGTGAATTAAAGTGAAGACCTTTATAAGTTAAACAAAAATAAATAAGCTATATGTTTCCATTTTTCATATTTTCCTGGTCAAGAGGGCAGTTAATTGTATATGCCTATTGGGAAGCTAATGTGTATATTGTTTGGGGCTTTTTTCCTAAATTTTAAAAGGGTTTGATTTTACCTAGGCTACGGCATTGAAAGTAGAGAACTCAAAATCATTTTATAAACAAGAGAATTCAAAAGAACTCTTCAGCAATCACTGAGGTAAATATATAAGTGGATAGACTTGATCACAAGGGTCAAGCTCTCTTCTTCAATAGCCAGCACTAGAGAAGGACACTATTCATTCTGCCCTTGATCCCAGTCCAAGGATGTGTCCAGAATACACCTCCCCAGTGCTTACCACAGTATCAATGGTGACAGTGATGTAATTGCCACTAGGGGAGCTGGGTTAAATATTGTATATTTGTATATATTTCACTTTATTATATTTATTATATTTCTGTTATTACTTTCACTGGGTTTGGGTTTTTTTTCCAATCCATAAATCTATCACCCTTATTCCCTTTCTCTTCAGTTCATGAAAGGAGAGGCATTAATAGATTCAGGCATTCATTTACTAGCTGTCCTAGCCCTAACCCCTGACAAAAACTCTTCATTGCACAAATTATAACTGCTGGTTATTTTTCAGCTAATCTAGTTTACCGTGTAGCCATGCAGACAATTGTGGTGTATAAGACAGAAGAGTCAAATTGTCAGGAAATGGATCTGGTGGAGCATCCCGCCTATGCCAGCATAGCCATCTGTCCTGGTAGGCATAAATCCTGCCAGGCTGGTTTAAACCCTTGCTCAGTCCTCCTTCTGTTCAGGGTCCGGAAGTTGAAGTAGATTGAGCAAAACAAAGCCTTGGGGCTAGGAGCTTAGCACCGGGTGTCTGGTGCAGCCCCTCAACATGCCTGCGTGATCACACGAGGCACGAAGCTTTAAATGCATTGGGCAGAACAAGGATGCTAAATGCCTATTGGCCAGTTTAACTTTCAAATTGGTCTATTTAAGGGGGCTGGGGGGGGTGTGTGATTTAGAAGCTGCCGTCTTTTCTACACAAGCTGTCTGCAGAGATCATCTCTCTGCAGTAGCCTTTAGTGGCCTGGGAATCACCGTGGCCACGTGTTTGCAGCTGACACTGGCTCTGCAGCAACTCTCCCCACCCTGCCTGGAATATTTTGTATTTTACTGCGGGATCACTATCATGAGTTTTGGAAGCGTTCTTATATGGGAAACTTACTCACGGATCCAAGGCATCGTGAGTACCATGTGCTGGGGTTAATGCTAAGCCTCCGAAGCACGGTTAGAATTTTTCCTGTTTCGCGTGCCTATTTTTCCAAGTTCTGATTGTTTAAACTGTTTCATTCTGTGTTAATAAATATCCTTTGTGCAAATATTTCCTGTCAACCGAAAATCCAAAGAATCTGAGGGAATTTTCCCCGATTTTTAAAATATTAATAATAAAAATGAATATTCAGATATATTAATAATCACAATTCATAACCGGTTATTAATACCTCATCACACCATCAAAGAACCACGCATTAAGTGACACCTTCAACATTGGCTCTGCAGCATACAGTGTCTGTGGAGGCATCTGCTTTTCTGGTGAAGCAGGTGATTCCTTTGCTTAGTAACCCCATCTGTTAAAACAGACAATTCTACCACCATGAAAGACAGAGAGTAAAATGCTTCAGCACATTTTCAGTTAATTTCTTTTAGACTGTTGACCTCAGTTTGGTTAACGTACTGGATTATATACTCCACTAAAAAAGAGATGTGATTCACAATCCTTGGTTGAAGGGTTTATCTGCTAAGTAGAAGTTTGATCTAGATTGACTTGGGCATATGAGTTGGCCAGAGCCACACTAACAGTGTTTGTGACAGATTTATATTTTGAGCCATAATGCCATCTGCAAAATGCCACATAATAATTGGCCTGATATAAGGGCAAAAGTTGCCCCTCCAAAATTTTCTGTGCAGATTTGAAGCAGTAGATTTTTTACTTGTCCTGTGCTTTGCATTCTAGGGTTGTGTGACCTCAGATGATGTGTTTTAAGTCCATATGCCCACAGATTCATGATTTTGTGCAATCTTGGGCTTGATACTCCAGCCGTTGTCATCCCAAGGCTTAAAGTACTATGGGAATTATTAGCTTTAGGATGCTGAGAATATTACCTCTGTCTAAAGTATCACACACAAATCTTTATTACAGCCTGTTAGAACAGACATGAATCCTACACTCTTTTACATAGTGTCCATTCCTAAACTTCCCCCTGGTGGTTCTTGAGCAAGAAGGTACCCTTCAATGGAAGTCCTATAAATGTAGAAATTAGATAAGAAGAAATATTCTTACTACTGCACAAGCTGTCACTTGTTCATAGATTCATAGAATGGTTTGGGTTAGAAGGGACCTTCAAGATCATCTAGTTCCAACCCCCCGCCATAGGCAGGGACACCACCCACTAGACCAGATTGCTCAAAGCCCCATCCAGCCTGGCTTTGAACACCTCCAAGGAGAGGGCATCCACAGCCTCCCTGGGCAAACTCTTCCTGTGTCTCACCACCCTCCCTGTAAAGAATTTCTGTTGATTTGGTTGGTTGGGTTTTTGTTGTGTTGTTGTTGTTGTTGTTTGGGATTTTTGTATGGGTTTTCTGTTTGTTTGTTTGTTTCTTTGTGTTTTGGTTGGTTTTGTTGTTTTGTTTTTTTTTGTGGTGGTGGTATTTGTTTTGTTTGGTTGGTTATTTTTTTTACTGAGGTTGAAACAGAATACAGTTGCCATTTCAGAGATGTCGGAGCAGATTTATAGGCTTTAAAATTTTCTAACAGGCAGAAACATATTCCCCAAATAGAAAGCAGTCTTTCACTTTTGTCTCATGACATCTTCACAGTGTGAGCTGGCTTTCTTTGTTAGGTCTTTCTTCATCTTATCTTTTTCTAACATGTAAATGACAAATGCCTGACATGTTTTCTGAAGGCTAGACAGAATAATCACATTAATGCTGCGTGATTGTAGACAGCTTTGAGAAGCAATGGAATTGCATTTGATAGATGAAATAATTTGTTCTGAACATAGTACCTGTGTCTCCCTTCTCGCCTTTTGAACCATCACGTCCATCACGACCAGGTACACCATTGTGCCCAGGATTGCCAGGGATGCCAGGATGCCCTTGGGTGCAGACGTCCTGCTTTTGTGTTTCTGCTGTGCTGACTGCAATAGCCAGCAGTATAATCCAGCTTTTCATTCTTTAGATAGAGTATATGATTTTGCCTGAAAGATTTAAGGAAGCAAAAGTAGAACTTCTTAGAAGGGGATGGGGAAGAGAGGAAAAAAGGAAATGAGTTTTCAACATGTCTCTTCTTCTGTTTTATTTATAGGTCTCTATATAGCATTAAGTACAGTCCTGGAGGCTACTGAGTGCTTTTCAAATCATTTAATGGGAATATTGCTGTCTATAGCTACCTGAAAGGCCATTGTGGAGAGGCTGCTGGTCTCTTCTTACAGGTAAATAGTGATAGAACAAGAGGGAATTGTCTCAAACTACAATTGGGTAGGTTTAGATGGGACATTAGGAAACTTTTTTCACAGGAAGAGTGGTCAGGGATTGGAATGGGCTGCCCAGGGAGGTGGTTGAGTCAATTGGATGTGATGCTTGGGGATATGCTTTAGGGTGAACCGTGTAGAGTAGGGATATCGGTTGGACTTGGTGATCCTGAGGGTCTTTTCCAAACGGAATGTTTCTGTGACTCTGTGATCAGCCGTAGCACCATTAAACATTTTAAAACATTAACCCAGCTTTGTACAGTTGAAAATATTCCTAATTCTCTATGATTTGGAGCACCAGATTCTGCTTCATATTTTCTTATGTAGTATGACGTGCAGGAAAGACTGACTCTGGAAATTTTGATGCAGGTAGGTGGTGAGCAGCTGAAAGTCACAAAAGCTCTGAGGAGGTTTAGAGCTACCCCAATATCCTCAGGATCCATCAAACAAGAAAACAACAGCTCATTGCATCACATAGGTCTCCACATTGTTCTATTTAAACTGTGAGGGCATTGACAAAGCACAGATCTCATTTACATGGCTGAACTTAACCCACATGTCAAGATCATAATAAAAGGGCAGCTCAGGCAAAGTTATCTTCCCCTAATTTCCCAAAATCTACAGCAAGGAGTATGCAGTCTCAGCAGCTATATGGCAGAGAACTTCGGGTGATCTGTCATATTCCAATCAAAACAGTGAAACCCCAATGTCTGGCCAGTCTACAAAGAAGTGAATGGTCAAAATTTGGGGGTGATACAGGTAGGACTACTGATCCCACATTCATACACAAGGATTCATAGAATGTTCTGTTCTCTGGGCTATAGTTTTACTTAGACCTAGGCATTCTCCTTGTTCAGAAATTTCTTCATGCATCCCTTTAGCCAGAACAGTGCCCATAGGGGAGCTCTTTCATGGCCATTGCTGCCTTTTGAGGCCATGTGAAGCCCCTCTACATCTTCCAGCTTCCTCCTTCCTACTTCAAAGATTCGCTGCCAAATAGCATCTTTTGCATTTAGAATCTGTAAGGAAACACTTCGCTCTAGTCTCCAACCTTTATCAAAGTTGGCCATGAATAACCTAGTATCTGCCCAACATCTTCTTAAGTGAAAAATAATATAATTGAGCCAGTCAAACAGCTCATAACCAAGAAGAAGCAGAGGTCTTAATGCCCACTTCTCAATCCACAAATCTGCCTGCACCTACTCATGATTGCACAATTGTGCCTCTCATCTCCCAGGAGCAACAGGAGTTGAGCTAGGGCAACTCAACCCCCTAATTCAGCAGAAAATATTTCACCTTTTCTCTCTGTCTTTTTTTTTTTTTTTTCCTATTGGAGTTGGTCAGCTACTGGGTTAATGAGTTGCATGACCTCAGAGAGGGTCGGAGCTGGAGCAGAGTTGGATGAGGGCAAAGATGGGAAAGATAAGTAAGAGAAACTTTTTCTTAGTCTGGTTGTTCCCCTTCATGTACCTATGTTACTTAAAGTGCAGTGTGTATTTGTTCTTTCATTAGCATGTCTCTCCTATACTGTAATCTTTGAATATAGGCCTACCAAAATGTATTAATACTTCATTCTGGACACAACTGGTCTAAGTGTGTGTAAAAGCAATTAAGGGGGAGAGATTAGACTGAGGAACAAAAGTACAAAAATCAAATAGCACCAAAATTAATGCTGATTCTATTTGAAAACAATATTCACAAATGTCTGATGCACATAAGCTTGGGCTATATAGGTTAAAAACTTGTACAGGTAAAAATGATAGTCAAGTAAATTTTACCTAATTGGCTTTTGAATTGATTGTTTCATTAATGAAAATTAATACTAAGATCAGTATTCATTTGGAAATATTAACTAGGATTGACTGAAAAAATGTTTCTCCTGCATAGTCTCTTCACCACTATTACTCAGCCTTAGGAAACAATGCACACAGATATCATGCAGAGAAAGACTCATATCTTTTCAATAAGAGTAGTTAAACCCTATCAGCAGTATTGAATCTAAATATTCTTTTAACTCAAGTTAGAGAGGAAGACTTTAATTCTGGGGGACATTTCTTAATCTTTTTATTCTGTCTTCAGAAACATTCCCCAGTTTGCAACAATGATTTATGACATCTTTGCAAATGATCTGCAGAGACATACTTGATCACCTAACAGCAAAATTCCATTTTGTCTGCTGCTGCTAGCTTGCACTAAAGAAAGTTGAAAATAAATTGAACGTTTTCTACTTCTGAGCTACATAAATATTTGCTGTCTTAGTCGACCCCAGAGGAATACAAAAAGTAGCACCCTGTATGTGAGAATATGATGCACTCTGTTGTCAAGTCTGACAGTCCTTGTCCACTGACAGAAAATCCAATTCCCAGTTGTGTGATGGTTTGGACGTTCCCTGCCCCCCCACACTTTGTAAAATGACCCAGACTACACTCAGCTGGCTGGAAGTTAAGGACTGAAGCTCTATTTACAGCTTAGCACAAT
>VWYK01087375.1:11493-26447 GCA_013399775.1 Semnornis frantzii
CCAAGAAGTAGATGGATCATCTGGTCCAAGAAGAAGATAGATCATCTGGTCCAAGAAGCAGATGGATCATCTGGTCCAAGAAGTAGATGGATCATCTGGTCCAAGAAGAAGATAGATCATCTGGCCCAAGAAACAGATAGATCATCTGGTCCAAGAAGAAGATAGATCATCTGGTCCAAGAAGCAGATGGATCATCTGGTCCAAGAACAAGATAGATCATCTGGTCCAAGAAGCAGATGGATCATCTGGTCCAAGAAGTAGTGGATTCCCCTACACTGGGCAGTTTGAAGACAACTTGAATGAGTTCTGGGCCATCTCATTTCAGCTGCACTATCACTTAGAAAGGCTGTGGTCCTTGTGGTCCTTTCCAACCTGACATTCCATGAATCCTAAGGGTAGAAGAGTTTTCTGCCCTGCTTCTGGCTGGCTTTGGTTCCTTAACCCTTTCCACTCTGTGCAGCTCATTTTTCCCTCTGGTGTGTGCCCTCTGCTTGAGCTGCCCCACCGACAGGGTGGCTCTGGTGGCGATGTCGCCACTGCTGTCACACAGCTGGTGCTGACAGGTGGTGAGGAGCTCGGGGAACCTGAAGTTCTGCCGCGTCCCTGCCTGGAATTTCAGGACCTTTGTTTCCCGGGCTCTGGAAGCGGCTGCGGTTTGGTTGTAGGAAGAGGATTCAGCCGGCGGAGGGTGAATTGTTTGGTTATGGTGTCAAACAGCCCAGGTGTCAATCGATGGCTAACGACGACAATCAGTGTCAAAAGGCGAAAGCGATCTGCCGGCACTGAGCAGTCGCCACGGAGCAGCCCTCATTGTAGCTGCCGCGGAGCGTCGGCAGCTCCGGGAGAGCGCCCAGGCAGTGCCCCAGGGCAGGAGTAGGGGCAAGGACACAAACCCAGCTTCTCCTCACCCCGGGGGCCTTCTCCTCTTGCTTCTTTTAATTGACAAGAGTTTGCTGCGGGTCCGGCACCCACACGGGATGTGCTCCTGGGTGGAGGCTGGCCAGGCTCCAGGGCATGGGTGGGCATCTGGGCGCTGCCTCCTCGGATGGCAGCACTGAAGCACTCACATCGGAACCCTCCAGAGAAACTGAGCCATTACTTGCTCTGGCTTTTTTACATTTGTGCTGCTGTGCTTGAGACATGGTCAGTCTGTCAACAGGCTAGAAACCTTGAGGAACACATGGTCCTGGCAGAAGAAGAGGGCAAGAAGGGCTGCTCAGGTCCCTGCTGCTCAGCAGACTGGTAGTAGTGACCAGCTTTTGAAGGTCTGCTTCTCTGAGCTCTCTGTAGACACCTGCTGCACCCAAATCCCTCCCCAACTCCTCCTGTTGATGACCACAGCAGTTAGTGCCTTCTGTGGAGCATGCCCTTCCATCTGCAGGCACGGTGGGAGAGTATTGGTGCTCAGTGCCAGGGCAGGCTGGCACCCCAAGGAGCCAAGGCTGGTGACATCTCCTGTCATGGGCACAGCCCAGCCACACCTGATGTGCCACAAGAGGAAGAGGTCAGAGGAAGGCTGGGTGCCCTCCATCACTCAAGAATGATGCTCCTCTTCCTGTCACTGTGTGCTCAGAAGATGCTGAATCAAACCCTGCTCAGTGCCAGGGCAGGCTGGCACCCCAAGGAGCCAAGGCTGGTGACATCTCCTGTCATGGGCACAGCCCAGCCACACCTGATGTGCCACATGAGGAAGAGGCCAGAGGAAGGCTGGGTGCCCTCCATCACTCAAGAATGATGCTCCTCTTGCTGTCACTCCGAGCTCAGAGGATGCTGAATTAAACAGAGGGGCTTTTGATGCTGCTGGAGAAACTGTTGCATTAATTATCCACGGATTTGCATATGCAGCACACCCACCGACAGAGGTGTGCCTCCCCAGGACATAGGCATATTTGAGTCCTCAGACCCCTCTCTCTGCATCACCCACCCTGTCCCTGTGCTGTGCCAGCTCGTTCCCCTATTGTTTATTAATGAGCTGAACCTTGAAAGCAGGAGATCTTTGCCAGGGGTTATTTTCACTACCACGTTAGTTAAGGCTGAGAGGATTCTTTTACATGCCAATGAATAATTTACCTGCCACTAAAAAGCTGATTCTGAGGTAACACTCCCACCCCACCCCCCCCCCCCAGCCCTGGCCCATCCATTGCCTGCCTGGCCACATGTATGCAACGGGAAGATGCTGGAGGTGGGATGTTGTCTGCAGCTTGTTCCTTGCATAGTTGACAGGGAGGGAAGGTCTTAAAGCATTTTGGACAACAAAATGCCCCCCTCAGCATCAGAGCTCTCATGAGATGTGCTTGAAACTCATAGTTTAGGGCTTAAAAAGAATAAAAAAAAAGCAGTCTAATTGTGTTCCCACGGTTTTTTTTGCTGGTGCTCTTTTTGAGGTCTCTATTTTCCCCTCAGATGCTCTGCACCAGCTGATTATTTATAGCATGCCAGACCTCCAGCCTTATAGGCACCACGCATGACTTCTCCTGGTGCTGGGGGGAGACTGGGAGCTATTGGTAAAAGATTTAACTCATTAATAGGTTAAAGCTAGAACAAAGCTCCTGAATTTAGCATGAGCTCTCCCAACCTGATTGTGTTTGTTTCGAAAGCAGCTAAGACACAGGCATGTGGGGCCATAAATCAGCAGAAAATCAAATGCTAACATGTAAATAAATTGCAAATCAGCTGAGAAATTGGTTTCATTTTGAGGCGATAAAGCATATTTCTCCTGTACTGATTTTATAAGGTGCCCCTTAAGAATTGTAATATTTCTGTGTGGTAATGATAAACATTAGTGAGTTGCTTTAGAAATGAAAAAAAATGGCAACCCTGTGGGGATTTGAAAAAAACATATGCACTTCAAATCTGAAAATCCAATTTAACTGTCCATTATATGGAGAATATAAAAAAAAAAAAAAAAAAAAAAGAAGAAAAAAAAAAAGGTAAGGATAGGATAATTTTGCAGTTACACAGCATTTGACTAAATCTGATTCAGGGATGACAGCTACACTTTAAAAGCTACATGTCTGAATGTAAGGAGACAGCAAATCATTTATTTATGATTGTAATCTAGCTCCTGTCTAACAAGTTAACAACTGTGCAGAGTGCTCCCTGAGTGGAGGCAGCCTGTGTAGGCTTGTCAGTTAGAGCTCTTTAAAACACTTTCCATAGAATTCCTGTTTAAAAGGGGGGGGGAGGAAATAAATAAATAAAATAAAAATAAAAGAGAGAAAAGAGAGTCCCTGTCAGATTTACCAAAACAAGCAGATGTTCAAATCACTAAAGTTTGAAGGAACAAATCCTGGACTTTAACTTCCTGCTGAGGCATTGGGCAGCAGGATCTGCTTGCTGGCACTGACTGCGTTTTTTGGCAGCTCCCTGCTTGGGCCCGAATGCCGACTCGCCCCAGCTCCTGCCCATGGGGTCCTGCAGTGTTTGTGGGCATCAGGCTGTGGCACCACAAAGCTGCCCTGCCCAGGGGTCCTGCGTCATGCCAGCCCAGCTGCTCTGTCAGGCTTTACTTGATGTTGAAGTCTTGACGCCTCTATGCCTGCCCATGGCACTGGGCAGTGACTGGTGCCCACCACACGCTCCATCCATCTATTCCTGTATGTCCTGACTTCATTCCTGCTGTACCTCAGACCAGGCTAACGCTGCCTGAGCAAAGCAGTTTGATATTTGCAGCTGTGCCCATCTCAAAGTGTGGATGGAAGGAAGTTTTAAGGCAACTAAATCACCTGAAGGGTTATGAAGAGCTCTGAGCAGGTGGCATGTCCCCAGGAGCTCTGATGGGATAGAGGGATCCTCAGATTGCCATTTTTTATCCCCTCATTTTAAATCCTCCTGGTATCAAAGATCTAGAAGGCGAATCATGCAATGAGTTGTTCTGAAGAGTGACAGGGAAGGGCTACTGAGTTGCCGTCCATGGCTCCCATGTCCCTACCAGATAACCTGGTAGAGGCAACCATGACACCTAGGACTGCTGGAGAATATATCCCAGCTGGAGAACCTGGATGAATGGGGCAGAAACCACTATAGCTTTGGAGGAAGACATACTTTGCAAGGCAAGCTCTTTGGGTTCCTTTAGGAGAGGTCACCAAGTGTGTGGTGGGAGCTGGTGAGTCTTCAGCAAAGTCCTTAAGGAGGAAACTGGCCCAGCTGGAGACAGTGACTAAAGGACAGTGTCAAGGAGTCAGAATAAATTGCTGGTTTTCAGAGAGAAGATTCATGGCATCTGTGCTGGAGCCAGTGCTGGAAGAGAGGACAGCAAATGATCCAGAGAAGGGGTGAGATGGCAGAGCCTGCAGCTGCAGAATCATAGAATCATAGAATGGTTTAGGTTGGAGGGGACCTCAAAGTTTCCATCCCCCTGTGCCACAGGCAGGGACATCTCCCACTAGAAGAGGTCGCTCAAGGCCTCATCCAACCTGGCCTTGAACACCTCCAGGGAGGCTGTGGAGCACAGAATCACCCAATGTGATCTTTTGATCTTTGATCACATTCTGTGATTCTGTGCTCCACAGCCTCCCTGGGCAACCTGTGCCAGTGTCTCACCATCCTTGCTGTAAAGAACTTCTTCCTAACATCCAGTCTAAACCTTCCCTCTGCCGCTTTAAACCCATTACTCCTCATCCTGTCATTGCAAGATCTTGTCAACAGTCCCTCCCCAGCTCTCCTGTAGCCCCCTTCAGTTACTGGAAGGCCACTCCAAAGTCTCCTGGAAGCCTTCTCTTCCCCAGGCTACAGAGCCCCAACTCTCTCAGCCTGTCCTTAGAGTAGAGCTGCTGCAGCCCTCTGAGTATCTTCATGGTCTCTGCTGGACTCATTCCAACAGCTCAATGTCCTTCAGAAGATGCAGAGATCTCTCTCTGGAGTGAGGGGCTGGGCAGGGGCAGGTGGCATTCAGGGGATGTAGAACTGGAAACCTCATCTCTCTGTGCTCAGAGGACTGTGCTGATGGCCACCACCCAGGAGTAAAACCAGAGCTGCAATAATTAACTCCATGGAAACACCAACTCCACATCCAGCAGAGGCCAAAGAAAATAAAGGAAATATTGGGAGTTATTAAGGGAAAACTAGGGAGCTGAGGAAGAGCACTGTGCTGCTGTAGACATCCATGTAGCAGCCCTTCCCTCACCCTGCACTGGTGTGTCCCCACCCATCACAAAATTGTTCTGGTTGGAAAAGACCTTTAAAGTCATCCAGTCCAACCATTAACCCATCACTACCAGGTCACCACCAAACTCTGCCCCTCAGCACCACAGTAATTTTGTGCTGTTGACAAGAAAATGGTAATACAAACAAGAAGGGTCCAGGGCAGTGCCCCAGGGATGAGCAAGACTAAGGGCAGGATTCCCTGGCTGAGGCTCTTTAGCCTGACAAGGAGATGATAGAGTGGTTTAGGTTGGAAGAGACCTCAAAACTCAGCCAGTTCCAACCCCCTGCCATAGGCAGGGTCACCTCCTGCTAGAACAGATCACTCAAAGCCTCATCCAACCTGGCATTCAGCATCTCCAGGGAGGCTGTGGAGCACAGAACCACAGAATGTGATCAAAGATCAAAGATCACATTCTGTGATTCTGTGCTCCACAACCTCCCTGGGCAACCTGTGCCAGTGTCTCACCACCCTCCCTCCAAAGAACTTCTTCCTAACATCCAGTTTCAATCTCCCCTCTGCCACTTCAAACCCATTGCTCCTCATCTTGTCATTACAAGACCTTGTAAATAGTCTATCCCCAGTCCTCCTGTAGGCTCCTTTCAGATCCTGGAAGGCCACTCCAAGGGCTCCTCGAAGCCTTCTCTTCTCCAGGCTGCAGAGCCCCAACTCTCTCAGCCTGTCCTCACAGCAGAGCTGCTGCAGCCCTCTCAGCATCTTTGTGGACTCCTCTGGAGTGGCTACAACACTTCCATGTCCTTCCTGTGCTTGGGGCTCCGGAACTGCACACAGGGCTCCAGCTGGGGTCTCATGAGAGCAGATTAATGGGTGGAAAATCCCCTCCCTTGCCGTGCTGCCCACACTTCTCTCCATGCAGTCCTAGACAGAGTTGCCTAAGGAGGGATGCCACAGCGAACAGTAAAACCAGGATGGTGAGTGAGGACCCACTGCTGATTTTTCCAGCAGAAGAATTCTTTTTTTCTCAGTTTCTCCCAGAAGAACAAAGTCCCATGAAGGAGGACTGGTGGCAGGTTGGAGCCAAGCAGCAAGGAGGCTGCTCTCACGTGTGCTGTTATCAGGAGATATCTCTACCCGATACTGGGAGAGCTGAAATTTACATGGGTTCGAGAAGCTACCGGACAAATTAATGGCAGAAAACTCCATCATCTATCCCTACACAGACATTATTTCTGGCTCTGAAAGATCTCCAGCCATAAATTACTGGAGGTTAATAGAGTATTTGATGAAGTATCATTGTTCCCTTGCTCTGTTCTTGTGCTCTTCGGCGGCTGTTTGCTGTTCTCTCACGCGGAGATGAGCCGCTACAGCTATTCTCATGCTCCCAACATGTTCTTTCACCACTTGGAGATGTGTCTAATGTTCACCATAAATCAAACACTCTTGTTTGGTGTGATTCGTCTTGGCCTCTGTGATCCTGTGGCTACAGCCCCATTTGTTTCAGTGGGGGCTGGATTGTACCTGCTGCGCTCAAGTAAAAATCATCATCGGAGGCACCCAGTGGTGACTTGGGTTGTCCCTGCTCTGCTCAGCCCTTGCCAGCACCTCATTGGCCATCCCACTTTGGAGGTCATTTCCATGAATGGGTTCCTCTTCTCAACCTGTTGAAAACACACCCTTGGTCAGGCAATGTGCCCTGTGAGTGTGAGCTGTCTGTCACCCCAGGGATGCTCGCGCAGGGTAGTGACATCTCTGCACATAGAGTTGGGACATGACTGGATTTGGGGGCATCTCATGCTGATCCTCTGAGTGTCAGTGGGAAGCTAGATGTAACAACTGGTTTGAAGTGGGAAACTGGCCATAAGACCTGGTTTAGTAAACTCCAGTGTCAGCAGTTTAGGCTGGACTTCCCCCAGTTCAGACCAGACTCAAGGCTGCCATAGATGTGGTGCAACAGCAGTTTCTTACCAGTTGTGGTATGTGTTGGACCCAACCCACAGACACCTGCAGGGACTTCAGCAGGTCCAGTTCCACAAGCTGCTGTCCCACCTTCTGATTTTGCTGTTTCTGTTACAGGGGAACATCCCAGAAGCATGCTTTCTGTCATCAGTGCTGTGGGCACTGAGGCAGCTCCAGAGGCCACAGGCACCTCAGTCTTGTGCAAAGACCCCAGGGAAACAGCTTGCCACAGGAATCATAGAATGGTCCAGGCTGGAAGGGTCCTCCAAAGGTCATCTAGTCCAACCCCTCAACATCTCCCTATGAAGGATCAGGCAAGCTGTCCTCTGAGCTGGATCAGCTCTTCTGCTTTGAGAGGGGTTGGATGTGAGAGCTGCAGAGCTGGGGCCACGCATTGCTTAGACTTTTCTTGATTTTTGTCCAGGTTTTGAAACAGGATAGATCTAACCCTCCTTGTTCTGATAAGGTGATATCATGTGAAACCCTTTTCTCCTGAGCAAAGAAGGGAAGGTGCCTTTGCCAAGGTGTCTGAGCTTTGCCCAACGTCCCCTTAACCTCTACCAAAGGACTCTTCCAATGCCAAGGTGCCCCAGTACCAGCTGTGCTGTCCCACGGGTGGTGCAGCTGTTCCAGATGTGTGCAGGGAGTGAGGCCAGCAGCAGGCTGGGGACCCAGCGGAGATGGTTTGTTTGTTGTGCGTGAGAATCAGCAGCGAGAGAAGCGAGGGGAGAAAGTTTGAAATGGTGGTTGTCAGATAGCATCACCCTCACACCCCGTGCTGAATGCTAATGAGTGCAAGGAAACACAGGGAGTCTCTGCCTGTTTATTTATCTCAGGCTGGGTCAGGGGCTGAAAACACACAGTTTGGCTTTTGCAGATAAAATAATTCTTCTCAGCCAGAAAACGCTGGGTCTGCAGTTCATGGAGTCGTAGGATCACAGAAAATTCCTCCCCTCCCCCCCCACTCCTCCTTTTTTTCTTTTTTTCTTTTTTTTTTTCTTTTTTTTTTTTTTCTTTTTTGATGCAGGAAGAGAAATGTGGATGTGGAGGCTCAGTACTGCCTGTAACACCCTTGTCTGTCAGTGATACCCTGTTGATACAGAGAGGTTTAGAATGTGCTTCAAACACAGTCCTCAGCAGAGTGCTTTGGAAAGAACCTGCAGCAGAGGTGCCAGGGCTCGGTCCTGCACTTCTCCTGGCCACTGGCTGGACTGATTATCCTGCTGGAAAGCAATGCCCACAGTGGTATTTAAATGAGATTAAAAGTAGAAGTGGGTTAGGTAGTGTAGGAGTCTGCTCTGCTCTCTTTTCTTCAGGGAGGGAGAAGAAAATCTCAGCAACCCCCATTTAATGAGCATCGCTGAGGTCTGGGCTAGCTGCACTTCTCTCTCCCTGCATCCCCATGCTCCCTGTGTCTCCAAAGAACAACAGAAAGAAAACACTATTAGTCTGTTTTTGAGAAGGAACCATTGGTTGCTATCATGTCATCATGCAGAGGGGACGTGTCCCTGTTGGTAATTAGGGAGTGGAAAGACTGGAGATATCTGCATGGCTGATTGACAGCCTGGACTAAGCAAACAGATCCTCCAGCAGCCTGGGCTGGGGCTGGGCTTGGCTGCAGCTCGGCAGCCCCAGCCAGAAGGCCGTGGAGAATGGCACTGTTAAACCAGCCAGCAATCTGTGGGGTCTTCAGAACCTTATCATCCATGCGAGTCAACAACTGTGCCAAATTGAAATTGTAGAGTTGATTAAACGACGTACTTAAGGCCCTATAAAAGAAAGCAAAGCGAGCCAGGACGGGAGCGGGCGTGAGCACGGCGCGGGGCGGGGGTGGGGGGAACCGCGGCGTGGGGAGGGTTTATCTCACCGCGAGCAGCAGGCTCAGCCACTGATCTAATCAAATTATTCAGCATTAAAAAACTGCCAAGGCATTCCAGTGCTGCAGCTTCCAGAGCCCAGCTGGGATCAAATGCTAATCAACATCTCCACGATATTTATTCCCACTGTCAGTCTGCTACGTGTTTGTTTTCCGAGCGCTGCATACTAAACCGAAAGATCAAGATGAATCGGTGGAGATGGGAGATGGTGAGCAGCCAGGCTAAAGAGGGGGGGGGGGAAATATACCAGCTACTGGGAAGTGGTGGGAAGATGGCTGGAAGCATCCAAGCAGTCCTCCCTGGCGCTGGGGCCTGTGACCCCCAGTGGTGGCACAGCGTAGCCGGAATGCACCCAGGAGCTGGCCGGTTGCACCGAGCAGGGCGTTGGTGTGGCTGTCGTGGGATGCACTGAGGCATCACACCTCTGCCCCTTGCACACAGGTGCCCCTTTCATCCTCACAGCATCTCTGGGCTGGTTCTGCACCAACTCCTTGGCACGGGGGAATCACAGAATCATGAAATTGTTTTGAGTTGGACCTTAAAGATCTGCTAGTTCCAACTCTTTGCCATGCCCAGGGACACCTCCTACTAGACCAGATTGCTCAAAGCCCCATCCAGCCTGGCTTCAGACACTTCCAGGCTTGGACCCTCCACAGTCTCCCTGGGCAACCTGTTCCAGTGTCTCACTGCCTTCACTGTAAAGAATTTCTTCCTGATCACCAGGCTAAATCTCTCCTATTCCAGCCCAAAGCTGCTGCCCCTCATCCTGTCACTACAAGCCTTTGTAAAAAGCCTCTCTCCAGCTACACTGCAACCCCTTTCAGATCCTGGAAGGCTGCTATATTTTCCTGGAGGCAGGAAAGATGGTGCCCAGTAGCACAGTGCCCCTTGAGCCTCTCAAAGGCCGTGCAAACCAGCGAGGTCCTCCTTAAGCACTAGCCACAGGAGCGCTGGGAGACTAATTAATTTCCTTTTTGTTTTTCAGAGTTTCATTTTTAAATTACAGTCTTCCCTCCTCTCTAATAAATACTCAACAATTAAAGCTCTTTTTTTTTTCCCCCGACATGCGATTCCAACATCTCAGTGTCCCACCCTCCTGTCACCTTCCCTGCCATAAACAGATTCGTAAAAACTGCTTTTGACGCCCCAGCTGCCATTAGCCACTTAAAATCCCATAATTATCATCCTATCATGGGCCTGTTAACGAGCAGTAAAAATAAGGCCATTGAATATGGTAATTTATTCGTAAATTAGCCTAATGAGAATAGGTTTCAGACACTGTTTACTTTCTAGCTGCCTGTTTCGGTGCGGTGCAGGCTGGCTGCATTGGGATGGCAAAAGCTGTTTGTCAGCGCGGGAGCCTCTGCCTGGGTGGCAGACACAGCTCCCATGCTGGTGGCATGGCCACAGCTCCAGAGCCAGCTCCACTCCTGGGCCAGTGGCACAGCCAAAGCTCCAGAGTCAGATCTGCTCCCATGCCAGTGGCAGAGTTGATGCTCCAGGGTCAGATCTGTTCCAATGCCAGTGGCAGAGCTGATGCACCAGTGTCAGATCTGTTCCCATGCCAGTGACAGAGCTGATGCTCCACTGTCAGAACTGCTCCCATGCCAGTGGCACAGTTGATGCTCCAGTGTCAGATCTGTTCCCATGCCAGTGACAGAGCTGATGCTCCACTGTCAGAACTGCTCCCATGCCAGTGGCACAGTTGATGCTCCAGTGTCAGATCTGTTCCAATGCCAGTGGCACAGTTGATGCTCCAGTGTCAGATCTGTTCCAATGCCAGTGGCAGAGCTGATGCTCCAGTGTCAGATCTGCTCCCATGCCAGTGGCACAGCTGATGCACCTGTGCCAATAGTAGAGCCAGAACTCCAGATTCTTTCCCATGCCAGTAGCAGAGCCAAAACTCCAGAGCCAGCTCTGTTCCTATGCCAGTGAGTGCCAAAGTTCCAAAGCCAGCTCTGCTTCCATGCCAATGAGTGCAGCCCATCATTTTGAGCACCCCACACCCCAGAGCTAACAAAGCTGCTGTTCTGGTCACCCATCCCCTCAAGCTCCACCTGGTCCCCAGAAGAAATGCCCATCAGTCAGGCTGGCAGAAGGAAGAGGAGCTGGAGCTGCCTCTCCTTTGGCTCCAGAGCTGACAGGTCTCAGCACGCCAGCACCTGGGCGACTGATTTTCCCCGAGCTCTGTCTTTGCAAACAGTTCTTCTCAGGCAGTGGAGTGGTAATAAAGCCCTGAATGAATGAGGATGAGAGGTCCTTTCAGGGAAGAGGTGAAGAGCTCTTGACTATGAGCCTTTCACCCTCTAGAGTATTTTCATTCCTAGGCTGGCTAAAAGCCAGGAAATAAATCTGCAGGGCCAGAGCTGCTCGTCTGAGTTGCTGAGCCAGAGCCCACAGCACTCGGGGCTGATCTCCACCCCTTCCCTTATTGCCCCCAAGGAGGGGGCTCAGACCTGTCCCTCTGCAGGGCATTTCTGCCCTACCAGCTCCTGTAAAGGGCAGGGTTGTGCTGGGATTTTGGGACTCAGGACATGCAGCTCAGGAGAATGCTTGCACTGTTAGGATAGCTCAGCCTGGTCATGCTGAGCCTGGTCATAGAATCAGAGAACACACTAAGCTGGAAGGGACCTTCAAAGGTCGTCTAGTCCAACCCCCCTGCAGTCAGCAGAGACATCTGCAGTGAGGATCAGGTTGCTCAGAGCCCCCAAATGGTGCCAGGGATGGGGCATCTACCTGCAAAGGAGCAGTCCCTGAGTGGTACTCGAAAATCATAGAATCATAAGGTTGGAAGGGACCTCAAAGATCATCCAGTTCCAACCCCCTGCCATAGGCAGGGACACCTCTCACTAGTAATAGTTATAATAATAATATAGTAATAGGCTAAGTTAACCAGTCCTAGCTCCATACCAGCTGCCTCATGCCAACCCTTCTGTTGAGGCTTTCACTCAGGAGTATGTGGGCAGCCTGGTCACCAGTGGCACATGTGGTGTGACAGTAAGCTATGCTGGCTGTTATCCCTGTCGGGACCTCTGGGCTGTGCTGGAGCATCCCACACTGAGCACTACCCACCTTGAGTTCCCCAAGTGACAAAGGGACCACCACCAACCCCTGACACGTGGGAAAGTGAGTGGCCAGCAGCACTGTGCCTGTGTGCAGTGACTGTGATGGGGACATTTGGGGCTGGAGTGGGGCTTGGGGACCTTCCTGCCCCACCAGCACCAGCCCTTTCTGCCAAGTGCTAGTGAGTACTGCAAAAATCAGATGCTCCAGAAGCAGGAGCAAAATTCCAGAATTATCCATTCCCATCAAGAATCCTGACTGGTTTCCAGTGCCTGAATTTCACCTGATGCAGGAGGAGCAAGGTAACAGCAAAGTCTTCTTTGCAGCCCCAGCTGTGCTGCGTCCAACCACTGCTCTTTGCCAGCCACCAGCTCTGGCAATCGGCCTCCACGGTACCTCTTCTGCCTTTCCATCACCTAATTTAATTACAGCTTGTTTCTTTCCTAATTATACTGCTCAGAGCAGAGCAGAGCTGAAGGCCACTGCAGCAGGGAGGCTGGAGGCTGTCTCCTTTTGGCTAAGATGCCCCGTTGGCTTCCTTCTGATGGAGATGATGAACACTTTGTGTCAAACCACTTCCCAGCAGCTCTCACAGGGTGAGAACGATTGAGGTCAGCAGATGCACACGACCCCTCCAGCAGCTGCAGGGGACTCCTCAAAAGTTGACACACAGCCCAGCCTCCAGGAGGTCACCTCTGTGAGAAAGAATCCTTCCAGTCACTGAACAAGGACCATCATCAAGGAAATCATCGTGTGGAGCACATTAAAAAATCACCCCTGAGGTAAGAGGTGAGTAACAAAAGCAACTACCAAATCACAGAATCACAGGATGGTAGGGGTTGGAAGGGACCTCTGAGATCATCTAATCCAACTCCCCTGCCAAGGTAGGGTCAGACAGGAACACGTCCAGGTGAGTTTGGAATATCTCCAGAGATGGAGACTCCACCACCTCTCTGGGCAGCCTGCTCCAGGGCTCCAGCATCCTTCAATTCAAGAATTTCCTCCTGAAGAAGAAGGAACTTCTTATGTTCCAGTTTGTGCCTGTTAGCCCTTGTCCTGTCACTGGGCACCACTAGAAAAAGCTTGATGTCATCCTCCTAATACCCAGCCTTGAAGTATTGGTCAGCATTGATCAGAACCCACTCAGTCTGCTCTTTTCCAGAGTAAACAGCCCCAATTCTCTGAGTCTTTCCTCATCACAGAGATGTTCCAGTCCCCTCAGCATCTTTGCAGCCACAGGTAGCTCCACATAACCTGGGTATGGTTGCAATAGGGGCAGCACATCCCACAGTCAGGCAGGAAGGATGCTCCAAGGGTTGCCTCATGAAGGGAACTTTGGCTCTGGGTAGAGAAGCTGGAGGACACAGGAGCCTCAGCTAAAGGTCTGTTGGGTTGGGAAACTCCTATGGCCTCTCCCCTTCCCCTCTTTCTTGCTCCAACATCCTCCCGTTTGCGGTTTGCATTCTAAAAGGGATCAGGGCAGGTTTGTGACTTTTAGAACCCTCCTACAGATCCCATTTCTTCTCTACTGGGCACCAAACTCCAAACCTGTGGGTGTAAGAAAGGCCACCTACAGCTGGTGATTTGATGATGGACTTGTTCCTCATTAATGAGAGCCTTGCACAGGTTCAGGACACCTCACACAGCCACAAGCACAGGCATGCAGGTTCTGCAACTCCACTGCCTACTCAATTTAAACCCACCACGTGGAAATTGTTTAAGGAGCAGGATAAGAGCTTTTGGCAGCATTCAGAGCAAGGAGCCACCTTGCACAGCAAGAAGAGGTTGGGTTTGTTGATAAACCACCAACCAGGGGAGAAATGTTCAGGAGAACCCTGGTTTAGGGTGGCCAGGGCAATGAAAAGGAGCTCCCAGTTGCTCCCAGGAGAGGCTCCCCAGGCAATGTCACCTCTGCCCAGCAGTGCTGGGTGCCTGCAGGCACCCAGGACCTGGGAGGAGGTTCTCCACAGGGTCAATGAGACATTCTCCATCAGGAAGGCAGGGATGTTCTCCACAGGGAATGTGAGGAGCTACCTATAGGGAGGGTGGGAATCTTTCCATAGGGAATTTGAGAAACTCTTTGTAGGGAAGGCACAGAGCTCACCATAGGAAAAACAGAGGAGTCCCCATCAGGAAGGTGGGAGGCTTTCCATAGGGAATGTGGGGGGCTCTCAACAGGGAAAATGGGAGGCTCTCCATCAGGAGGGCAGAGAGCTTTCCATAGGGAAGGCAAGGAACTCTCTATGGAGAAACTGGGAGGCTCTCCATAGGGAATGTGGGGGGCTCTCCATAGGGAATGTGGGGGGCTTTCCATAGAGAAGACTGTCAGTCTTCACTGAGAAATAGGAAGGCTCTCCATAGGGGAAGTGAAGGGCTTTCCATAGGGAATGTGAGAGACCATCCATAGGGAAGGCGTGGAACTCTCCATAGGGAAGACAGAGGGGTCTATAGCAGAAAGGTGGGGGCTATCCATAGGGAATGTGAGAGGGTCTTAATAGGAAAAATGGGGAGCTCTCCCTCAGGATTGTGGGGGCTGCTCATCAGGAAGGCAGAGAGCTCTCCATAGGGAAGCCAAAGAACTCTCTACAGGAAAAGCAGGGGGCTCTCTTTAAGGACCGTGAGCGGCTCTCCATGAGGAAGGCAGGGGCGTCTCCATCAAGAATATGGGGAGCTCTGGGGTTCTCCTTCGCGACCGTGAGGGGCTCTGCAGAAGGGGAAGTCTCCATCGGAAGGCAGGGGGCTGCCACTCCCTGCCCGCCAGCCCTTTGTGGTGCGGCGTCTGGGCGGAGGAGCGGTGGCATGCTGGTGGCATGCTTCACAGCTCGGCTTGGCAGGCATCCAGCCCCAGACGAGCGCAGGCAAAGAAAAGGATCTGAGATCGTTTACTGATCACATATGGGCCCATTTGCAAGTTTGTAGCAGAAGTCACATATTTTGTAGATTTGGGGGGGGGG
>VWYK01087378.1:0-24131 GCA_013399775.1 Semnornis frantzii
GATGGTTTTTGAATGTCTCCAGAAAGGAAGACTACGCAACCTCCCTGGGCAGCTGGTTCCAGTGTTCTGTCACCCTCCCAGGGAAAAAATTCCTCCACATGTTTACATGAAACTTCCTATGTCTCAACTTACACTCATTGCCCCTTGTCCTGTCATTGGGCATCACCAAGAAGAGCCTGACTCCCTCCTCTTGGCACTCACCCTTCATATATTTATAAACACTAATGAGAATAAGGTCACCCCTCACTTTCCTCCGAGCTAAAGAGCCCCAGCCTCTCCTCATAAGATGTTCCACTCTCTTAAAAATTTTTGTGGCTCTGCGCTGGACTCTTTCAAGCAGTTTCCTATCCTTATTGACCTGAGTGGCCCAGAACTGGACACAACATTCCAAATGAAGCCTTCAGTATGTGGTCTTCAATATTGACTAAGATTCCCTACTTTGTAATCGGTCAAGGTTATCAATCCAGTCCTAGCTCTTAATTGTTAAATTATGTGTTTCAAAAGAAAACCCACAAAATCTTTAACTTCTTCCTTTCCTCCAACCTAATGTTCTTCTGTCCCCTGCACTCCTGTTAACCAGTTCCAGTTCCTCACACATCTTAAAATTCCTGTGCAGATACCCTTCCTTCCCTGCTTAACTAGTAATTTCCCAAGAGATATCTGTTATCACTGAAGTGCTTTCTTAATTCATTTATTCAGGCACAATTCTGGGAGGTATTGTCCACTGGCACAGGGTACCACTGCTAAACGTTCTCTAGTGTCATAACCGTGATGGAAGGAGAGAGCCCTCAGCATGTTTCACAACATTACTGATATGGGCCATAATTCATCATAAGGACTGCTTCTCAGCAGGATATCTAATGTCTGCTGTCTTTTTTGCTAGCTTTCTTGCTACGCTGGCTCTAAGGAATTTACTTTTTACACTTTAAGTTCAGATTTCATGGCTGTACTCATAATACAATTGCCATTTAGTGCTTTCCTCAGTCCAATCTTTTCCAAAGGTGCAGTGCAGTCTCTCGTGACATTATTTCAAGTATAGATTTTCAAAGTCTCATGCAAAGTGTTTAAAAGCATTTTTAGCATAATCTTAAAAATAGAAAAACATCTTAGAACTGTGCTATTAAAGTGTTTTTTAAAATTCGCCTCTTCAACTGACTTACAAAAAAATAAAACATGATACTAGATAGGCTGCTGGTCTTTGTAATTTTAACAATTAATTTTTCAAGATAACTACGTAAATTTGGGTACTACTTCACTGTTAAGTCTACGTGGAAGAACTGGTGTGAGAGCATCTTTCCTTTTAACATGCATCATTGTATTTCCTGTGATTTTGCATAATAAAAATAATGTGAGACATTTGTAGTATTCTCTTTGCGTAAGTTTGGGCAGGTGGACTGTCTTACCAATGTGGAAACAATACTATACAAAAACTGGAAAAAGGTCATCCATGTTTAATCTTCCATCTGTGTGTCACAGGGTCAAAGGAGGCAGTAGTCCGACAGTGAAAAATATTTTTGTCCTCTCTTAAATACCTGTAGGATTTTTGTTTTAAAAGACATTGTTCTGTAGAAGCTCTCCTTCTCTACTAAAATACTGGAGTCTGTTCATGTGTTATTCAAAGTATCTTCCGAGAATCCTAGCTACAATACTGGTTGAAAGAGAAAAGGATTAATGTAATTTAAAGGAAAGAAATGGAAAATCTTTAAGGTCAGTTCATGACAAAGAAACTTAAAGCATGGCAGGCAGGATCTTCAAAGGTTTTTAAAGTCCTGTCATCAGCTCCCAATCAATAGGAGTTAGATAGCCAAATTAAGAGTTCAGTTCCACTCTTCAAAGATATTTGGGTGCTTAACCTCCTTCTACCTTTCATATTACTCCTAAGGATAAAATGGCAATGTCACGAAAAGCATTTTGGTCCAACACTTTGCTATCTACCACCTGAAAACTTTGTGGCACCTACTGATAATTAGCATAATGAACACTTTTCTTGCAAACTTGTTTTGCTTAGGAAATTGTTTTCCTTTCTAAAACAAAGATTTTACTTTAAAGTGTTAGTTCTTTTTAGTATGGAAAAAAATCAGAAGTACACCTAAAGCGAACTAGTAAAGTAGTGTTAATGTTTGCTGAGGCTGATCATTGCAGTGAATTACCAGAACTCTTGAATCTGTATTCTCCAAGGATGCAGAAAAGAAACAATTTCTTTATAACATGTCCTGTTTTAGGCTTTGACTTTCCCAGTCCTTACTTGCATATAGGCCTGTGCAGAATAAGGATCTTTCCAGCTAACTGAAATTATTATCAATGTTAAAAATATTAAACATATTCAAAGTATGTTGCCTAGCATACATCTCCCATGCACTAGTAATGTCTCTCAAAGTTTGCCAAGCCTTTACCTAAAGGGAGATCCCACTGGGAGGTGTGTGAAGTCAGTCCTCCCGCTGCCTCCTTTTATTATTTTTTTTTTAATATTTGTAAAAATCTTAGATGTTTCAGATCTACTTGAAGCATTCTGTCTGATAGCAGAGCCTCAGGCATACACAGTGGAAGTGGCACTGCCCTGTGTTAACATGGAATTGCTGTTTGTTTACAGTCTTGAATCACTGAATCCTTCCTGTCAAACAGAAAGCATTCATTATAATGCAGGCACTTAACCATCTCCAAAGCTTGCTCTGGAGTGACATCAAAACATAAACCAGAATATTATTGTCATATGCCTTAGAGTTCATGAATGGGCCGCAGATCTCAAAGCCTCAGGCGCTGAGTGGCATGTTTGGTCTTTTGGAGGAGCAATTCTGCCTCTAGTCCAGTATTTGCATCTCTGAGACATTTGTCACAGCTGCTCCCAGTAATGTTGACTGTCATGTTTTTAGTACTAATGCACCTCATCAGAATGGCTAGGCAGTGGTTACACTCCACATTTTATGGATTTTCTTTTTGTTCTTTATCAGCCTGGCCTTTCTTTAGACTTGCTTTAAGGTTGGGAAGTGGACAGGGCAGAGCAGACAACAGCTTTCCTACATTTATGCCCAACTTGGGGCCCTTTATCGCTCTAAAGAAAGAGCAGCTCCTGCTGCCCCCTGTCAGCTGAGCTCTCAGGACTGGCTGCAGCATTCCTACTTCTGCCACCGTGGAGGGCCGGCTGCTGAGCTGGAGGAAATGAGTCTCAGCAGGCTCAGATCTATTGCCTGTGTTTTTATTCTTTCTGTTTCTTTCAAACGGAAAACAGTCTAAGCAGTTTCTGAGGATGAGGGATATAAATCTGCCAGCTGCTATTTATACCATGCTTGTCACTACAGTATCTAAGTGCTTAAAGTATGTGTTTGCTGCCTAACCTGAGGTGGTCTTCAGTGTGTCGAGAACAGGCATGTCTCAGACCAGCAGTGGAGTAGAGTCCCAGGAGACATCCAAGTCTCATCCTTACTTCTGCTCATGCTGGGGTGTTGCACAGTGGGAGGGTGGTAGCATGCACCACCTTGCTTGACACGGTGTGAATGGTGACCCAGACAAGTGAATTGCATCAGTGCAGTAAGCATCTGCTTTACTATACAGCAATATCAGAAGGCAACATTTCACATCCTGAGCCTCAGAGACAGCATTGTGAATGCCGTTGTCTTTGGGTGGATAGACTGCACTGAATAAACTGTGGATGTCTTTTGGATGAGGCCATAAAAATGAGTTTATCTGTTCTGGATGGATATTTTAATAAGGAAATACTTCCCGTTGCTTTTATTTGAATAATAAGGCATCCCCTTACTGTCTTTCAAACTTGCTTCACTTTCACCACAGGTACCCCCATATTCTTTATTTCCATGTTCTGCATGGTCATTCAAATAATACTAAAACCACTGATTCATTGAAATACTTTTTAACTCTTGTTGTTAGTAATTTTTTTGTATTGACCACATTTTTCATTGGTAATACTGTTGGCAGCAGTCCATGTCTGCCTGGCTGGAGGCCAGTTTGAGCTCGGCAGGATGAGCCCTATTGTTCAGCAGACTTGGATTTTGCTAAACTCGCCAACAGAAATATGTGTCAGGAGATTTGCAGCTATAAATTGGATCATGTTGGTGAGGTTGGGAACTCACTCAATATGAAATTGAACATTTCGCCATGCCTGTTGCTAAATGTGTTTATGCATGTTTCCTCCATGGGTTTCAAAGAGAGAAAAAGGAAAAATGTAAAAAGGATAGACCTGTTGAGTTCTGTGTTTACCGTATACAGCTGGTACTTTCTTTGAGTGGTTGAAAAATACAGCAAGGTTTGGGGTTTTTGCATTTCAATGTTAAAAGCAAGTTTGTTTTCCCTTTTTTCTGTGTGTTACAGGCAGTCAGATGCCACCACAACCTCCTGGCAGCCAGTCAGAATCCAGCTCCCACCCTGCCTTGAGCCAGTCACCAATGCCACAGGACCGAGGTTTGTTAACCGTTGGGGCTTTTGTAGTTGGTGCCAAATGCAGCCTTCGTTTTAAGTCACACATTAGCAATGTGAGATTTCCTGGTATTTCTTTTCTTTTCCCAGGGAAAATAATGACAGACCTCATTTTAAAAGGCTCGAATGGTTTCCTTCTCTGGGGAAAGTGCAATTGAATAGCAGGTTTTACCAAAATCTAATTGGAAACAAAGCATTTTCAAAATACACTGAATGCCCAGAGTGTAAAGGCATTTTGTTGTAAATACTTTAGTCATGTCCTAGAGAATTCAACTTTTCATTCTCTGTCTTGGAATTAAGATATATAGAATTAGTTCTAGCTATGAGCACTGCAATTTTGCTGCTGTTCTTATAATTCTTATTCCCGATGTCTTTACATGGACACAATAGCTAATTCTCTAACCAGTTATAGAATAAAAATGCCTTTAAATGTAAGAGGAAATCAGCTATTTAGCTGAAATGATTCAAAGATTTGGAAATCTCGCAAGGAAAAACCTTACAACCAACAGCACTGTTCCTAGCAGGTGCTCACAAAAATAAACAAAGCATTTTCATGTTACTATTTATAAGCTTTAAGCCCTTTGCTTTTATCTCCTTTCTCCCTAGCTTGTGAAAGGTAGCTGTCACAGCTTTGTTGTGTGGCCGTGCATATGATCAACTGCTGTAAACTGGGCATCCTGTCCATGCAGTGGTTAACATGTGCCAGTGACAAGCTTGCAAAACAGAAGCATGATAACTGTGATAAACATGGAGTTATTTATGAAATGCCCCTCCTAAAATGTCGTGCTACCAGAAGTATTCCAAGTAGCACCATATGGGGATACCGTAAATACTAGAAGTTTTCTCACAGTGAAACAAGTTGAACTCACAGAATGACAAATTTCTGGGATAGCATCCAGGAGGAACTAAGCGGACTCAGAAATAAGAGGAGAGAATGTTAATTTTTCCTGTTTTTCTGTGTTAGATGTCCCCTCCTCCAGGAACACTGATTAATGAGCATTCGCTGAATGTCACACACAACTCGTGGGTTTTGTTTCCTTTTCAGTCAGTCGTTAGTGCAGGGCCATACTTTCACCTTAAAATATTTTTAGAGGTAATGTACATACACGTTTGGTGAAAAACAAATGGCTTCAGTACCTGATACAAGACTCAAGCATCTCAGAAATATATGTGCATTTCCTGGCACGACTGGATCTTGGCACAAAATGTTGCACTGCCCAGTAACAATTATTTCTGCAATGTGTGTTCCTCACTTGGTTTGGGGGGATGAGTTAGGCAGATCTGGCAGAGCTGGAAGCATTGAACATCTCCACTGCAGCTGTAGAACTAAACTGGCAGGTCATTGTTTGGTTGAGAGAGGCAGAAGGGCATTCAGCGGTAAATCAGAGAAGACAGCTGCATAACTGGGAAGTCAAGTAATAACAGTGAGAGAAATAAAATTTACAGATTGTTTTAGATTTTTCTTCTGTGCGAGGGTGAGAATTGTGGGTATGTTCTTAGAGAAAATGTGTTTGGGAATGTTGCCGGTTTTTGCACTCATCGCATGCAAAATCTGGTGTAATATTCATGATCCTTGTGGCCCATCTTGTACAAGAAGTCCATTTGCTTCATGCAGCAGATATGAAATTTGTAACTAGCTAGGTCATATTGATTTTTCAGAACATGTTCCCCAAAGCTCCTCTAAAGTCTGTGTGATACCCACATAAACATGCATGCATTCCCTTTTGCGCCCTGTCATTGATTAGAGGCTCCTTTGAAATGGAAAACTTCACCTTTTAAAAAGGCTGTTACATTAGTTGATTCCTTTGCGTGCTTGAACTGGTTTCCACTGAACTTGAAGAAAGGAAGGAGTGGGGCTCAAAGGGAAGGTGCTTGTCATTTACTGATAAAAACCTGAGCAGAAAATCGTTGCTGCTAAGGACACCTGATCCATAGGCATGTGTTTACAGTAATTTAAACTCTTGGCTTACTGATACACTTTTTACCACTCCAACTCCCCTCTCCAAAAAAAAAAAGGAAGAAAAAGAAAGTGAAAACAAAAAGATAAGGTAATGTCATTTGGTTTAGCACTTTGTATCAATTTTCTTTCCTTGTTTAAAGAGAGAATTGGATGAGCAAAAGACTACTGATCATTTCTTGAGCAGAATCATCGCCTCACGGTGATTGAAAAAAAAATGTTATTTACCAAATATTGTGCATCTTGATTGACAGGTGGAGTTTGGGCCATAGCACTTCTAGATGCTAAACCACTACCTTGAACCGTTAACATTTGCACATTTATTTTATTATGAAAGTGTTTGATTAGATTTTTACCCTATTTCCTGTGGTTACTTAGCACCCAGCTGGGATTTTAATGTTTGCCTGCCTAAGACTATACATCCCCTGTCATACCGTGCAGCACGAAGCAATGAGCGTATTTTTACATGTACATTCTATGTGTGGAAGGAGTGGGGTATATGTGTGTGTACAGTAATAGGAATTTCTTGTGGAATTGGATTTTTTGTGCTCTTTAGCCTAATTTTTATATCATTTATTTTGTAGTATTTGTAATAACCATAAAATATGCTTACTTTTAAAAATTAATTCAAATTTTTTTCATGTCCTGCTCAAGCTGTTGGACATTTGGACCTGGATCAGCATAAATGGAGCATGCAATTCTAGGCAGCTCACTTCTGTTCTCATCCCAGAATCACAAACTGCCTACTGTTGTTTGATACCAGATCCATGACACTTTTTGAGTTCTGCCAACACACAATGTCTACCTAGGCAGTAAGCAGTTGCATGTACTTTTTATCTTGGCTTATATGTCTTTGAAAGTACAGGGACTTGAAGTAAGTTACATACACCTTAATGGACTGTTGGAGATGGAGAGCTCTGGAGGCTGTTCAGAACTGGGGTCAGAAGTCTTGTGAAGGAGCAGGAGTAGCCATGGGCACTCACCTGCATAAGCATTTAACTGCTGATGAATGCCAGAAATTGCTGTTACTTGGGGATACCACCTGAAAATGTAATCATGACTAATCAAGCTAGTCATTGAAACTTGCTATGCTTTTAAGGGGAAGTGGTAATGCATATTTTCCTCTTTGTTTCTAGTATAGCTGCTCCAGACTTTTTACTGTAATCAAAAAGTAGGGTTTTGAGTTCCCATGTTTATTGAAGTCAATGCTGTTTGTAAGCTTTAGTTACATCAGCCCCCACAGGTGGGGGGTGATGTAGCAGTGATATCACAGCTGTCATAGCCATATGGCAAAGAGGTGAGGTACACAGTCACTTGAGTTCCCTGTATTCAGTTGTACCTACTTATTTCATCCTTTTGGGTTTTGGAAGCCATGCTTTGAGGATGCGTTTAGTAGCCAGAACTGCTCGGTGGGTTAGAATTTATTTGTATGAATTAAAGGGAAACCCAACATATCCAAAATGACCCCCTGAATCCATTTCCTGAAGCTGAAGCATGAAAAAGAAGCCTTCTATCCTGGCCATTACCTTCTATTCTCATTCTTGCTTTCATAATCTACTGAAAATGTCTTTCCGCATGTAAGAATTCTCCTGTATGCAAACACTAATAGAATATGTGTCACAATAATGTTGAAATAGGCACTTTTACCCCTACAGAAATTAATTCTTCCTTACCTAATTTTGAAAAATACTTGGAAAACTTAACTATTTTTAAGTACTATTTTTCATGCTTTTGCAGTTGGATATGTACGTGTCAGACTTCAGTCTTGTATTAAAATAGTGAATTGGGAGCTCCCCAAAACCATTGACTTTAATGGAAACAGTTAATGACTCCACATTATTACTCTAGAAAGCACTCTCATAATGGGGATAGTTAAAGAAGCCTTATTTATTAGTGCAAATGTATATGGGTCAGAATTAATTTTAAAAAAATCTTTAATTGTTTTCCCCTTATAATTTTCACAGCGGTACATAGTTAAATATTCATGATAATGCTGATGATATGCTAAAGGTCTGAAATAGATCTGGAGTCTCAAAATCAACACAGGTTATTTAACCCTTTTCATCTAATGCACCACTGGGGACTTGCTCAGTGAAATCCCAGAGTACTGGAATAATTAGAAGATAGTAATGAGGATTTAATTAGTCCTTGAGATATGCTGAAATAGGACCACTGAGAACTTTTCTGTTTGGACATGGATTGCAAGCAGAATTGATGCTGTTGCAGCTGCTGTGATATGCTGGAAAATGTATTCTGTTGCTGCAGGCAGTTTCATGGCACCATTCTGTGCCTGTCAGATCTATGTAGAAAGTGCCCAGAGTAAGCACCTCCAAAATTGTCGAATAGTAGCCCTCCTCTTCTCCATCACCTCCTCTCAGTACTTTTTAAAATTTATATTGTTATTATTTTCCCCTTTTATGTCATTCTTTCCATTCTAGCTTCATTTCTTTGTGTCATTGATATGATCCAGCCTTTGAGGATTGTTGTACAGTTGTATGTTCTATTAAAAACATATCACAGACAGGGAGTATGAAACTGCAGGCTCGTAGGAGTACAGGTGTTATACTAAGCAAAATTTGGATCTTTTTGACACAACTGCTAGTAGGCTTTATCCTCAGATCTAGTCCTTATTTAATATTAGATCTTCACAGAGATGATATTTATCAGTAGCTGCAATGTAGTAAATTTAAATAGCTTTTTTGACAGCCAAGATGTTATCCAGCAAGAAGTAGTAACAGATGGGATGTGATCAGGCATTCTGATGTTCTCTTTGTGCTTCCCTATAAACACTTAAGTAGCAACTGAATTCCTGTAACTACAATTTCCTAATTCGCCCATTAGATTTCATATAGGTATTTTTCTTCCCTTAATCTGTTCACTGAGCATGCTTATTTGTAAGCAGTCATCACATAAATTCCACTGTTGTGTATTTTCTTCTAACAAAATATAAATGCTTTTGCTTGCATGGAAGTCACAGAATACCAATTGAGTTCCTGATCTTATTTATGGCTTAATATACTGACATTTGATGGTAGAGATTCTTTTCCCTGAAATCTGTTTTCATAAAAAAAGAAATCAGCATTGAAAAAATAGATTAAAGAATTCTTATTGCAACAACAACGGCAAAAAGGATACTGTAGTTTGCTTTTAGATCTTAAAAAGACTTTTTCCCTGAGAATGTTTTCTGCTCTCATTTGGGGATTTGGGATCTATTCAGAGCACTGAGGAGATAGAGAATAGAATGATTCTTGTCATTAAAATTCTTCCGCTTGCCATGTTAACGATGACACCACTTAAGGTTAAATCAGACTTGGTAATAAGTTTACTTGATGTAGACTGAAGTGTTTCAGGCTCTTAAAGAAAGATACTCGAGACATGCACTGAGTGCAAAGCCACAGGTATGTTTGAGTGCCTCTTCTGCACATAGCATTCTCCAAGTGGGTCAGTGCAGAGAAACCAAGCTCCAGCTGGTGCACAGGAGCACCATGCCAGACTGGGAGGAAATTTTCAGGCCCAGAAAACTGGGATTAGAGGAATTGTGCCCTCAACATCCAGAAGAAGGAGGAAAATGAGATTTCAGTTGAAACTGTCACACTAGCTCTGTAAAACATACTCTTTTCTTCTCAAGTCTCATGTGAGGCAGTAAGAACATGATGGCAGAGGAACATACCAAGCTGGTCCATATGTGAAGGTAGAGCTATGCTGTGAACAACTTTGGTGACTCAATAAAGTTACATTCGTTCCTCAGTTTAATGAGCACTACATTTATCAACAATCTTTTCAGTGAATCAGGCCATCTTTTTTTTAGCACTATACTTTTAATTTGATTGTAGAAATGGAAGTGAATTGAAATGTAGTGCTGGTCTGGTGTAACTTTTTTTTTTTAATCTATGCACATTAGTTTTCTTTGCTATTTTAATTGCAATAGCACCCAAGAACCCAATTTTTCTATCTGTTTGGATTGTGCTACATGAGGTAGCTATGCATAGCAAAAAAACTTACAATATGTCTACTTTGATTAATAATAAAGATCTTTAAGGTAGTAGGTTGCTGGTGTTCCCTCTGAGCTGTGAGAGTGAATAGTTCTGTGTCTGTCTCTCTCTCCAACATTGCAGGAAGACCTGCTTTTCTTGCCTGAAAGTATTAGTAATGATGTTACGCTACCAAACCAGGTTAGTTCTTAATCAGTTGCCATTTCTGGATGCTGGTTTCAGACTGTACTCGAATTTCAAAAGTATAGCAGGCAATCTCAGCTTTAGAATGATCAGATTAGTTGTGGCCTGCATGAAATATACAGCAGTATTTGCCATCTGTGAGAAGAACCAAAGGAAGAAAGGCTATGATTTACATGTGATAAGCCACACTGGGAGAGAGCAAAACTGCAGAAGTAGGTTTTGAAGTAGATAATATCTGTACAATCAAAACCCAAAGTCAGGTCTCTCAAGTAAATTTTGTATACTAGCAGCTGGTCATTGCTTTCTTCTTGCTGATGTTAAATCTTGTTATGCGTGGGGATGAATCTTTATTTCATTTTATAAAATAAATTGGGGATTCACTTTTTTAAATTAGGGAGCAGAATTAAATTATTCCGAGAGAGTTTATATAGTTGCCAGCATAGAGGCTTCTCAGTAGAAAAGTTTCCACTGACTTCATTAGGCAGTCACCAGATTCATAGAGTCATAGAATCATAACGTGGTCTGGGTTGGAAGTGACCTCTGAAGGTCTTCTAGTCCAACCCCATCTGCAGTCAGCAGGGGCATCCTCAACTAGATCGGGTTGCCCAGAGCCCTGTGAAGCCTCGCCTTGAACATCGCCAGGGATGGGGCCCAAAACCACTCCCTGGGCAACCTGTTCAAGCTTCCCATTACTCTCACAGTAAAATAACCTGTTCCTAACATCCAATCTAAATCTGCTCTTCTCTGGTTTGAAGCCATTGCCCCTTGTCTTACCACCATAGTCCTTTGTAAACAGTCTCTCTTCACCCTCCTTGTAGGCCGCTTTCAGGTACTGGAAGGCTGCTATTAGGTCTCCCCAGAGCCTCCTCTTTTCCTCAGCTCTCTCGACCTGTCTGTGGGCTCAGGGAGTGAGGTAAGCTGTAAGCAGTCGTTGATGAAGAACTTGACAAAGTGACAGTCGATGTTCCTGTCAACAGGCTTGACAGAAACTCACAGGGGACAATCCCTGTCCCTGGGACATCTCCCCATCTGAAAACAGGAAGCTTCCTATTGGTCTGCCTGTTCAACAGTGCCATCATTTCCAGGACGCTCTCCTGCCTTTGTATAAGTTAACCTTTATATGAAGATTTTCTGAAAATGAACTACTACTGATTTAAGACCCTTCATGTCTTTTTAAGTTAACATACAGGAACACTGGGTAGTTCCTTCTACCCAAAGGGCCAAAAGGCTGGAGAATAAACACTCATCAGGGAACAACTGCAAACGGAGGAAAGGAAAAGTTGGTCTAATCATAAATTATGCTAAAATAAGACCCAGATGAGGGCATTTTGGGACTAAAGACAACACGATGGTTTTCTATTTCAAAAAAAATATTATTTATTTATTTTATGTGTGTGCAAGGCAGGAAAGACAAATCCTGTCCACAAAATACATTGACTATCAGGAGATATATACAGATATGCTTCATGAAAAGGAGGATCCGAGTTGATCCATGAAACCTTTCAACAGGAATCTCATGGGAAGGTAAATTTTTTGGATCTGAAATTTAGGCCATTAAACCTGTAAGCCTCACACATCACATACTGAATAATGCTGTTCCTTTTTTTGCTGTCCTCCATGGTTTTCTTAGGTATAAATGTTATTAGGGAAAGTTAGACAAATGTTGATTGCATTGAGCAGGTGGACACCTCAGGTTTTTTGTGTTGCTGCTCAGAATAATTCCAGCAGCCCAAGATACCTACTGAAATTGAGGATTCACTTCAGATTCATTTGGGAGGGCAAGGTGGGTGCTTTTGTGCTGCAGTTCACCGTTACCCTGATTTTCCAAGCAACATAATAAAAGCCTCTTGTATAAGGCAGGAATTGTATAAGGCCTCTTGTATAAGGTAGTAAGAAATTGTAAATTTGTGGATGAGCAGTGGGGTTTTTTGCTATTCTTGTGCACCAGTATCTCCACAAATATCTCTCCTTCTCTGCCCTCAGTATAGCACTTAAAATTTACATCAGAAGGCATTACATGAGGTTTTCATTAGGAAAGGTTGGATATTTCTTGCCCAGCTACCATCTGTGTAATCTGTCTGATCCTTCCCCAGATTCTAATTTATCAATGATAGATTATATGAATTTCAAGGCAAGGCAGTAGCAGAGGGAGGTTTAGGGGTGGGAAAAATTTAAACATTATTGCATGCTATACATATACTGGGTTTTGTAATATCAGAGAGAGAAGCAGAGGAGATTCAGCCAGTTAACCTAATAGCACAGCTGGTAAAACACTAGGGGGTCTGGGTTAAAACCTTAGCTAGGTCATTAGTTTCCATCTTCCCCAAAGCTATTCACATTGTGAAGAGAAGCAGTCAGACAAATAAACATTGAGGAGACTATGAGACAGATATTAAAGCATAATAAGAAAATACTTCTAAAGAAAAATATAACCAATCCAGTGCTTTTTATTAAAAAGAACATTGAACCTTTTGTGGAAAGCAGAGATACTGCAGTGATCTTTGCAGGAAGCCCCAGTTTGCTACGCCGAGATGTTTTCGGTGACTTCTGTTTCATGCAAGCTAAGAAACATCCTTTTTTGAATGGATGTGAAGAAACATGATTGTTCCGCAGATGCCAAAGTAAAAATAAATCATCCAGGTACCAAAGGGAAACCATGTCACTGTTACACTGGCCAGAGAACTTCTGATATTTTTGGTGGCACCCTGGTGGACTTGAGGAAGACAACAAAGTTTCATGGGTCTGAAAAAGAGCTCAATGTAGAAATTTCTTTGTTTGTTTTCTTTATAGTTAATAGGTAAACAAAGAACTTTCTCCTGAAAACTCTATATGACTTTTTTTATAAAACATGTTTTTTTATAAAACTTGCATAAAATAGATTGTGATTGGAGAGAGAAATAAGAATTTTAAAATATTTTATTTTTTGCTTTCTATATCAATGAAAAACTTAATATTAAGAAGATTATTAGCCTTCCTGTTAGAGGGTAAAGAATAAGCTTCTTAATTTGTCCTATGTCAATGATCTCAGTATTTTGCTTGTGTGTGTGTGTGTGTGTGTGTATGTGCGTTTGTTACCCTTCACTTGCCCAAGCTGCTTGTCAGCAGAAGTGTTTACTCCATGCTAGGGATATTAGCAAAGATATATTGTATTCAATATCCAGATATTAACCATGTCAGGGCTGCTGCTTGGGACACATTAGTAGGTTCGTACCAGAACAATCCAAAGATAGTGTATTGGTGCAGTGCTTTAACTTACCTATGCTACATATGGATTAGAATCTCATTAGCCATCTGCTTGTGAAAGGGTTTTTTTGTGGTTTTGTTTTGTTGTGGTTTGTTTTGTTGGGTTTTTTTTTTGTTTTGGTTTGGTTTGTTTTTTTTTGTTGTGGGTTTTTTGCCTGCCTAATAACTGGGCACAGGAGTGTTGAGAATTCGTATTTGCATCATCTGATGAGGTTGACACTGCAAGCTGATCTACTCATGCTCATCAGCCCATCACCCTGTAGTGTGTATACTTGACAAACACAGGCTTCATATGTGCTGTCACCTGTCCAGCTGGACGTATTTTAATAAAGTTGGCTTACAAAAAGTGAGAAAAAGAGCTGAGGTATCTTGAGTGTAAAGAGATCTTGTGCCTGCTTGCTCTACTGACCAGTTTCCTTATGCCATCAACATGGTTTCATTTGATTTGCTGTGGTCGTATTCTGGTACATGGGTCAAACCTTTCCCAGTTTCTTCATTGCTGTTATTTGTTTAGACTTGTATTAAAAAAAAAATTTTACCAGCTTACATTTCTTTCCATTGTCTAGATCTCTCTGTGCCCTTTCTGGCATACATGTTAGCACCTTAGGGAGATGCCATGGCATTCTTTGTTGGTGACAGTAAGTAACTTGTAGTCAGGTAGCACTGGCTCTCCAAAAGCAATGGCACAGGAGTATTTTCTTAGCTCCTACAGTCTGTAAGCTGCTCATCTCCAGGTTTGACCATATCATTTGATGATACTTGTTCCAGTACCATCAACAATCTGTGCATACTTAGCATCCTGGTTATCTCAAGCTTATGTGAGAGCAACTCTTTCAATTCCTAAAAGACTTCATTAATGTATCAATCTTGTGCTGCTGGAAATTTTCTCATGGTGCTCTGAGGTGCAGACATGTTTAGCTGGGTAAAAACCAAGACATGGTTCACCAATCCAGAGACTTCTTGAGCTGTCTTTGCCCTCAGAGATGGGTGGGTTGGGGAGAATTTTAGTACAGCTGTGATCTTCTTGAGCATCCTGCCATGCTAATGACTTGCCAACTTTTTTTTTTATCCGCTACACTGAATGCTGTGGGTTTTTTTGTTTAGCTTTACCCTGCCACTTTTATCTCAGTGTTGTTTACCCATGGACAAACTACATTTGGGAACTGCCACCTTAGATCTGTCTCAATTCCATTGTATTCTCTGGTGAAAATCCTGAGACGGTGACTACAACACAAACAGCTGTCTGAGGAAGGAGAGGCTGCCAACAACTGTGTCATGGGTCATTTGCTCTTTTTTCTCAAGGGTACTGGACAGTGCCTTACTAACATATCAAGCACTGGATATGTGTGTGATTATACACGCACACAAGTTTTTCTTTTATGTAAGTAGTGGAAAATATCTCTTTTCACATATTTAGGTTTTTCAAGTGGTTTTGTTAACTAGACAATTTTATATTATTTTTCTCTATAATTATTCGATGCTTAGTGAATGCATTCAATTTGCTTTTGTCTAGCTCCTTCTTTAGCCTTTGCCCTTGAATAAGGGGAACTTCCTTATTTCATAGTCAGAAGGATTCTTCAGTCATTTTGGTCCCATGCTCTGTCACTAAGGCTGGTTCTCTAGAAAGAGCAATAGAGTGATGTATTTTTTCTTATGTAAATTCTTTTTTTATAAAGTACCATTGCAAGTTGTATCTTTCCTCACTTGTTATCAAATATGTAGTATAACGATGGCCGGCTATCACTGTAAACTCCAAAGTTTTCTTGAGCATAAAATGAGTAAGTGTTGCATGTGTTTCCAGGTTTAATTCATTAATTAAAATCAATGCACTACTCCTGACTAACTCAAAAGACCTCTCATTGACAATGGGTTAAGTGTGTGCCAGTAAACAGTTGCTGTCCATCACCTGATACACAGTAACTTGTTAGTTTGCAGTCAGTTCCTTTGTGTTTTGAGCTCCTGCTTTCCTGGAAAGGAAATATTCAAGCTAAGACTTTAAAATACTGAGAGAATTAATTTCAGGTTTTGCAGCAATACCTGCAACAAATGGGTGTTTTTTCAGGGTTAGTGCTAAGGTGATCATATTCAACAAATGGTTTTCTGTTGGTCAGTGTACAAATGTAATTAAGAAAACCTTAGTGCATAATTTCAGGAAGCTTTAGTAATTTACTCTTCTTTATATGTTTATATATATATGTGCACAAGGGAAAGCCAAGATTTTAAATACTTTTTACAAAGACATTATAAATGGTATAAACTGTATAAAGAACATTACCAGATGTTAGTGCCCTATAAAGACAACAGAAGTTTCATTTTTACTTTGAGTAGCAGAAGCACTTCTATCATAAGCACTACCCATTCTATTTTTTTTCTTGCCAAAAAGAAGAAAAAGATGCTGCTACCTGACCACTTGTAAGCCTTCTATGTATGTCCTGTTCAAACATGCAAACATATTTTATTATAGTTACAATGTTCTCATTATTAGTAGTATGCTACTATTTCATTTAGAACCTTAAAAAAAAAAAAAAATGCAGATGACTGGAACAGGTTGCCCAGGGAGGGGGTTGAGGCCCCTTCCCTGGAGATATTCAAGGGGAGGCTTGACTGGGCTCTGAGGAGCCTGGTCTAGTTGAGAATGTCCCTGCTGACTGCAGAGGTGATGGGACTAGGTGACCTTTTCGAGGTCCCTTCCAGCCCAGACAATTCTATGATTCCATGATTCTATAGCTCTACAGCTTTTGAGTTTTAAAGACATTAATTGTTTAGGTAAGTAAATGTAACTGAAAAGGAAGAGAATACTTCTGTCAGGCTCACCTTATTCAGCTACTCCTGAAATAGCTTAGTTTGCCAAAATCCATTCAAGTATTTTTTCAGTAAGTAATCTCTTATTATGAAGGCAAGTAAAGCATCATCTGTATCTCTTTTACCATTAATACTAAGGGAAAGGAGTAGATTTGTTCGCTGATTAATGCGTTGCCATTGCAGTTTTTTAATCTTAGCTCATAGCTGTTTCCTAGCAGTTTATTTAAAAGACAAATAAAACCACCTTGTTGTCAGAGAGGTTGACACATCAGATGCAGTCTGGATGTTTAATCACTCCACCGCCTTTACTCCAGTGCAGCTCTAATGTAATCCTACTTCCCTCCTTTACAAAAGCAAACTTTATCTTAGATCTAATTTTCTTGAAAGAAAATTTATTTCTTTTTGTATTGGTTATAAAATGAAGTTGAACACTAGGGAAACTAACGTGTAAATAAGGAAAAATGAATGTGTGCCAGCTGCTCCCTTTCATTTCAGATAAGATTCCTTGAATTGATGTTGTTTTCTCTTTATGATGCAAGAATGTTAAATGTCTTGACCAGTAACTCCTTTTCTAAGGCATCTGAGCTTTATGCAAGAATTTGAAACACTTCAAAATCATGCACTGGTCTATGAATATTTCACTGGGCTCTCACAGAAAAGGATGAGGATAGACTTGTGTTTGTTGTAATGGAATCCACATCACAGTATCCTGATCTGATCTTACCTTCTTGACATTGCAGCTATAGCTGAAATGACTCCTGCTCTCTGGAAAGTAGTTGTAGTATGTGCTATTTTATGGCAATGCTTCAATGTACCATACAGGTAGTGATAGAGGATAATATAGGACAGATACTCTTCCTGAATTTCAGGATTCCTTTTCCTTAATTCCATACACATCCATGCTCAAGAGAAAATAGCAAAACCAACCTCATCTGAGAGAGGTATCACACTCTCTGGTACGATTAGACTCATGTCCCAGCTAACAAAAGCTGTTAAGGAGTCTGTTCCCTGTTAATCAACATCTCTGTAATCTAAGGCAGTGCAAGCATGAGTTTGAGTAGTACCACACAGTTAATCTCTTCCGTTGAATTACTGGCATACTCTTACATCATGGTTGTGACTGGTGTCTGTGAGAGTGTTTCCTGAGCCACAGGCCAGGGCATGGATAAGGCAGCACAAGGGGCTGTGCAGAGAAGTCATACAGGTAAGGCCACCAGGACTGAGTGGACAGGTTTAGTTAGATGGTCACCAGTGTGCCACACATCACTCGCTAGGCCAGGGCATAGTCCTGGCACCTTTTATTTATAACCGTTCATGTAGCCATGCAGTCCACTACACATCATCAGAAGTGTTTTAGAAGTTTCCTGAAGAAGAGGTCATTCAAGTGGAAACATTTTATTTCACTTACTACTCCAGTCCCTTCCGGGACCCTTTCTGACAACAGTTGAGCTGGCTAAAAATTATATTCTCCGTGTTCTCCGTTAAACATTAGTCCATGTTTTCTGTTAGATTCAACAACCATCAGGACCTCTGTGTCACTACTGGAAATCACTATGACCCATACAAACGATAGCTTTTGGATGTGTCATCCATCTTGGTGTTAAGAAAAGTACTGCCTACAATAATTACTTGTCTGGAAAACCTGTATCAGTAGCACAGTGTTTGAAAAGTTTCTCATACAGATTAAAAGGCCCGCGGTGAACAGAAAACCCTTGCTTCTGTACTAGATATGAGAGTAACATTACTATCTTTATAATAAAAACCTTAGTCTGATCAGTACAAAATTTTTCATAGAAATGAATCCCATAAGTGTGATGTATGTGGTGTGTGTGTCAGGAGCGTGAGCACTTACTTCATACAGATACATAATTGTAATAGGTGGCTAAATTAGTTACAGCACTGTTGGCAGAAGACATGGGCTTTGTAATAAGATTTGTGCTCACACTGAAACTATTTTAAAAATTGAGGCGTCTGTTTCAAAATAAAACTAGGCAGAGACAGTCATACAAGCGTTCCTTTGTAGAAGTGTGGAGTTTTCCAACCAGTACAGACCAGTTTCCAAGCTACCATTTTATCCTCAGTTATTTCCTGTGCTGCATGCCAGTGCATGTGATCCACTTTCCTCAGGAGCATGTGCCAGGCTCTGACTTTGACGTTCAGATGTGACCAAATTCCTTGTCTTGGGGCTTGCACAAAAATGAGGAAAATTCTGTATATATTCTGCCAAAACTTGCAGTTGTTACATTATGGATTGAGCTGTTCACAGCATGAATGAACTGGGCACAAGGGAGTGCAAGATCATTTTCAGCTCCTCGTTTTCCTTCTTGAGACCTGTGGCATTGAACTTGTCTCTCTGAGAGGGTGTTGGTGAATGGGTGTGATATATCGCACAGGTTTTGTTTACATGTGTCTGTATTCAAAGCCTGATTCCTGGTAAAGTGCACACCGCCTTTCATTTCTGCATCATGGATACTGTCTGTCCTCTCATACAGCACCTTGTCACCAGTGGATAGACAGGGAGGCTGACCTACAGAAAGTCAGCCAGGTTATGTGCCTAGTGGCACCTACCATCTCACTAGCAGCAACACTAGGAATGGAAACTTACACATTCGAGTTCAAGATGTGCTTGCAGGGGCTGTGGTCTCCATAGAGAGACCCCTGTGCTGCCTGGTTGTGGGAGCCGTTAGCACCACAGTGTTGTCAGTTATGAGTTTCATCACGTTGCCTATATGTGAGTCAGAAAAAAATCACCTCGCTTCATTAATCAGGCATGGAGTGTTTGGTCTTTGTGATATTTGATATTAACCAGTGGGAGGATGCCCTGGCCCTCTGAGAGATTCATCCTTCTGTCACCTCTCCTTCCTCACTGCTTTGCCTTCCTTTCTTTTTTTTTCTTTTTCCCTGATCTTTCCTTCAGCGGCTTCCAGTTGTCCACTCACCGTCAGGGGGTTTTCCTCCTACCCTTCATCTCTTCCTTCCCTAACATGAGGAAAGGTGTAATTAATGCTACCAGGCAAGGTGACTCTTGGCTTATAAGTCCAGGTGTCCCCGCATGCATGCTGCTGAAATTAACGGAGGGGAGTGGAAACAGGCAGCTTTCACAAATAAATGCTTGAGCTCTCTGCAGCCTCAAAGTACAGGACCAAAACACAGCCTCGCTTGTGCACGTTGGTATAGTGGGAAGCAGCTCGCCATGGCTCTTGCCTCACTGAGCAGAGGTGAGCCGCCAGCAGCCTCACAGCCTGCTGGTGACAGCAGAGTAAATGCTGTCCTTCAGCAGGCTCGTGTTCTGCCTCGCAGAGAACTGTGCTGATGCAGTTTAACATGCAAGCAGAACAGGAAAGCAAGCGGATTTCCTCCAGAAACAAGAAAAAAAAAAGCAGGCTGTCTCCTCAGCACATCCTCTTCAACACTGAAAACAACACTAAAACCTTTCAGGGTAAAATGTTAGAAAACCAGCATCCTTGTACAGACATTTCATGGATGGGACTGCAGGACTTTTCCCCGCTCATGAAAATGTAAAAGCCCCTACTACAAAACCCTCTCTTCTCCCACTTAATAGGCTTAGTTCTGTTCTTTTATATGAAGGTTTTAGATTTTTATAGCATTTTGCTAGGTCTCTTGCTGCAGCTTTTGAACCTTAAATTAAATTGGGATTCATTAATGCATTTACAAAAGGGAAAAAGTAGATAATATGATGCAGGTGTGCTGGGGAAAGACCAGAAGCAGAACCTTGAGCACAAATACATACCAAAATGCTTTTTTTTTTCCTAGCTGGTATGACTAGTCTTGGCAAAAAGGCAAATTTTAGCTTTGGAGAGTTTGTGGGAAATAGGGAGTATTTACGGTGGATTTCTGTACACTGAAGTTAAATTTTTTGGTAGCAACATACAATTTTGGAAGTTGTGATACTCCCATCATAAGTCATCAGGCAAATACCCTGCTACTTATTAGGGTAATACAAATAATTACCTTTCCTTATGTTCCTAAAGATTGTTTTAAAATCAGCACCCCCTTTTAACTAAGCAGGACTGCTGTGTCTTTGTTTTACAAGTTAAAGCTTTTGAACCTTGTATAAAGGTTTTGGCTGTTGAGACAACTTTGCTGACTTGGAGATATGTTTGTTTCTGTTTATATGGAAAAATAGTCATTTTTCTGGATATCTTTAGTCTGAATAGAACTGAAGAGTCCGGGAGTGTTATCAATGTCAAAGATTTCATAAAGAACAGTTGCCTGAGTATTAATTTCTGCTTTGGTGCTTTTTTTCCCTTTAGGTTTTATGTCAGGCATACAGAGGAATCCTCAAATGTCACAGTATGGACCTCAGCAAACTGGACCTTCCATGTCACCACACCCCTCACCTGGAGGCCAGGTGCATCCTGGAATTAGTAGCTTTCAACAGAGTAATTCAAGTGGTACTTATGGGCCTCAGATGAGCCAATATGGACCACAAGGTAAAATGCTTGCTAGTAGTACATGTGATAATTTTTACATATATATTTACAAAATACATAAATGTCATGCTTGTCTGTAGGTATGTGATTTGTTAAAAACAAACACAAAAAAAATGTAAAACACACAACAATCTCCTTGAAAAAACAAACTAAACAAACAAAGCTATCGTCCAGAAGTAGAGCTGCACCTTGTGGAAGAAGCTGCTTCTGTTATTAGCATCTTTCTCTGTATAAAAATAGTAGCCTTAAATTGGGCAAGGAAATGATGCGTCTGTCGCATTGCCAGGGCCATTGTTTAGGAGCCCATGCATGTTGTCTCTGTGATGAGGCCACGTTTGATCAAGCCACGGAATAAGGGTCACAACAACTATCCCAAAATAGGACTTCTTTTTTCAGATGAAATCCCAAGGCCAATCTGAAACTGTGTGGCAACTGTGAGGGTTAAAGTCTTCTAACGAGCATAATAATGCAGTGGCTACTGTGGGAATATAATATTGAGCTCTAATGCATACGGTTTGTGAATCTTAACTAACCCTTCAGACCGAGAGACAGTTCCTTTTGTTTTGCTTATTTGACAGAATCATTGGAGGACTAGGAAAAAAACATAGAATACACAGTTTCTGCCCCTGGACAACCTTGAACTTGTCTATTGCTTTGCCTTTAATGGATAACCTTTATAAAATATGCATCTGTTTAGGGGCTTAATGAAGTTGAAGTCAAGCCACAAAATATGTCAGGGGCACTGTTTTCCTAAGAGAGGGACATAAAGAAGCTTTTGATTTCAGTACTTCCTACTACTGCTGTCTTAAAATCCTCATAAGGGCTGCAGCCAGGAATGGGAAATTCTGTGAGGGCTCAAAGACTTGCCCATGCTAGCAGGGATGGCTATTCTAGTCTGTGGAGTTTTTGATAACTGGTTCTGATGTTTGTTTGCAGGAAGCCTTGCTGCCCTGTGCAGCGTTCCTTTCTGTTGCATCTCTGGGTAGCATTTGTTGAAGTGTTCTGAGCACAGGGCTACAAACTCAGATTTCCCAGTTTCTAATATTGGCTTTGCCCTTTACACCATTTTTCAGCTTAGGCAAGTAGATTCATTTCTCTGTTGTTTTCCTTAACTGTAAAATGGGGCTGGCAATGCCTTGTAGCCATGTGTGAAGATTAATTACCTAACTCCAGTTGACTTGTGCTTTCTTTTTATTTGGAAAGCATTTTGTGGCCATGAAATGTTGTCCAAGTGTTTATTTTTACCTGCACAGTGAGCAACTAGCTTAAGTGATAAAAATCCAGTGGATTTATGATGCGCTATCCTGACTTCCAGCTGTAGTGCTGTGACTGAGATTCCGAACCTTGGGAATAGCGGGTGTCAAGTGCAGTAAAACATTAGCCATCCACACTGATTGAATGGAAAGGGTTTTGTACTAAATCAATGCATTTAAGTAACACGCCGAATACTGCTTGCTTTTTTGCTTGAGTTCAGCAGTTCTTTTCCTCTCTCTGTGGATGAAAGTGCCTATGTAATGATTTTATGGGTCGCGGTCAGGAAGAAACGGCTATTAAAAAGTGAACTTGAGGGGCAGGAAGAAAATGAGCATCATTGTCATTAACAGGCCGTTTCAGAAGGGTATGGTGAATAGTGTGATGGATGAAAAGCGTGTTCTTCTGCCAACTCTTGGAGAGTACCTCTGATCCTCTGCACTGGTCTCATAGAATTAAGGCCCTGTAGACTTTCAGCTCTACAGGTAACAATTAGAGCATTTTCGTCAGGGTAATGTGGCCATTAATATAATCTGGTGATGAAGATGGTGGTATTTTGAAGGCATATATTTACCTGGATTTAAGTTTTTAACAGCATTTTCAGTTTTTAATAAATGTAGTCTGTAATTGCGACTCTTGACATGTAGCCTCATAGAAAGCACAATTATGTGTCAGCAATGAGGAATATGTGGGAATGTTACCTCGTTTGCCTTTTATTGCCAGAATAACAAATATGTTTAAAATTATCTGGTTTGGAACCAGTTTCTTAAATTATTAAACTAAAATAGTTCTCAAGGATTTTATTTGCTTTCTGTGTGTTATTCACACAGGTCTTCCTCCAGAATATTGTTAAGCGTAGGTCAAGTTTGACCAGGGCTACTTATATTTTTATACATGCATCAAAGCATTCTCTGTCATGAAGATTTTAGTCTGAATGCTAGGTTTTACTGTGTGCTCTCACAAAAACCATTGTTCAAGGCTAATGTCCTTCCTTTGCTATGGAATTACTCACCATAGTAAAGACTATACCAGTAGGTTTGGGCTGGAGGAATTAGCCCCCAGTTCATGAGTGCACTGATGTATTTTATGCATATACTTGATTTATTTGATTTTCCTGTGTTTACGTGACATGTAGATCTATAATAACAGTAACATTTATTTTCCCAGGAGGCAGTTCTGTACTGGGGACCTAGGAAACATCCTGGGAAACATTTCCTACAGTAATTGAAAATGGCTTTGGCTCCACATTTCTGTGTGTCTGCAATACAACACGGGAACATGCAATACAGAACTGTCTTCCTAATTGTGCATTAAATCCTACCATTCTCCCATCCCCAAAAATAATTAAAAAAAAAAAAAAAAGACAAAATGGAAGTTGTTACGAAAAGAAATATTCTCTTTGGTTTGTCTTTGGACAACATCTAGCTCAAGGGCTAATGAAGCTCTGATCATGACTGTAAAGGGATGGGGTAAATTAATTAATGCGAGACAATATATAAAAATATTAACAGTTTATTAATATTAAATATTCAGAACTCGCATCACCCCAATCACCATTTAATAATAATATTAACAGGCTCTTAGCAACGTTATGGAAACTATGGACAGGTTATAACAGGATCTGGAAATAGTTATTAATATATACCTTAATTAAACTCGATATAAACTGGAAGAGAAGGCTTTGCGGTCAGTATACCACTTGCTCACTAGGTAAGCATAGGACATAAAGGAGCAACTTTCTGCTTAGGGCAGAAGGCAATTAATAATTACAAGAGGCTTTGGCATTTACCCACAAAATTATTATCTGACAGTACCCAAGGC
>VWYK01087384.1:0-20411 GCA_013399775.1 Semnornis frantzii
ACTCTGTTTCTGCCAGTGCCACCCAAAGCCCTTTTCAACCCTAAACAGGCTTTGAAAAAGGGGAAGCTGAGGGTTTGCTGCATGGAAGTTGAGGAGCTGGGAAGGGGAACAGCTCCGGAGCGGAAACTTAAAAATAAAGCTACAGATCCTTAAAATAAATCTGACATTAGCTTCTTATCTTAGCTGGCACGTGGGGTGGCTCCTGCTGCCTGCCTCAGAGCTGCACAGGCTGGAGGTGGAGCTGCCTGGGCTGCATGGGGCTCTGAGCTCCCCTCCCCAGGGTACGCAGTCTCGCTGGGGTGGTGGAAACTCTCCTCTGCCCCTCCCTGTGGAAGGGTCTGGAGTCCTGAGCCTGCCAGAGGTGCAGTGACAGCAGGGCAGGCAGACAGGGATGTTTCTCCTGGCTGCTGCAGGACCCGAATGTGTGCGATGGAGGAATGAAGCCGCAAGGTTGGAGGTGTCCCTGGTGGCAAGATGACCTCTGGGGGTCCCTTCCAACCTGACGTGAATTGGTGCCATGGTGGCTGGTGGCAGAGCTGGGCCGGGACCTGTGGTGGGACATTCCCTGCCTTCATGTGGCAGCTGGGTGCTGGGGAGCAGGACCTGCAGCTCTGCCCACTCTGCTCTCCCACCTGCCGGCATGGCCAGGAAGAACCTGGCCAGTGGCTCCCAGAGAAGGAGACAAGATTTGGAGCCGAGGCATGCATCGGAGATCCCCATACATGCCAGTGCTCAGGGATGTGCTCTGACCTTTGGTCCTGCTGAGCAGAGGTGCTAGGCACCAGGAGAAGGAGGTGACCTTGCCCACATATGGCTGCGCTGCACCTGGGCTCCCGAACAAATCCCCCCAGACCAGCCTCCTGACCCCAAAACACATCCATTTGTGCTGCTGGGCTTGGAAATTGCTGGCTAGGAGAAGTGAAGCTGCTCTCCCAGTTGGAAGTGGAGGTCCAGGCAAGCCACAGTCCTGCTCCCAGCCCAGCCTGACACACCAGTGAGGGTCTGGCTGCCCCAGCAAGGAGCAGAGAAGCCTCCATCCCCAAGCCGAGGCATTCATCCCTACCGAACCCAGGGCAGCAAAACAGTGCCTGGCTCCACTCCCTGCGCTTCACAAACAAGCCCAGGGGAGGGCCAAGCTCAGCTCGCTGGCTCCAGGCCAGAGCTGCCACAGAAGGATGAGTAAGGGGCAGGCAGCTGGGCTGCAGCCAGACCTCACAGACTGGTTTCTTGATTCCCCTTGCAATGATGGCTCCTGCAGGGGTGCAGCTTGTTCCCTAGCTGTGTGTGGAAAGCTCTGTCTTCCCGGGGTAAGGATGTGGGGCTGAGTGTCAGGCACCTTCCGAGGAGCAGCTGAGGGCTCATTCAGCCTGAAGAAGACCTCATGCTCTCTACAGCTCCCTGAGAGGAGGCTGGAGCGAAGTGGAGGTTGGACTCTTCTCCCTAGTCTCAGAGGATAGGAGAGGAACTGGCCTGAAATTGTGCCAGGGCAGGGTTAGATCGGAGAGCAGGAAACATTTATTTTCTGTGGAAGGGTCTGGAGAACAGGGCTGGAGGAGCAGCTGTTGGAGCTGGGGGTGTTGAGCCTGGAGAAGAGGAGGCTGGAGGAAGAGCTCATTGCTCTCTGCAGCTCCCTGAGAGGAGGCTGCAGCCAGGTGGGGGTTGGAGAGGAGGTAACATTTCTTTGCTGCAAAAAAGTGATAAGGGATTGGCACAGGCTGCCCAGGGAGGTGGTGGAGTCCCCACTCCTGGACAGAGTTTGATGGCTGTGGTTGTGGAAGGTGTCCCTGCCCATGGCAAGGGAGTTAGAACTTGGTGAACTTTAAGTTTTCTTCAGACCCAAACCATCCCATGACAATTGTGTTGGATTTAGTTTCTCCTTGGTACCTCCCATTGCTCCCTGGGCAGTCCCTGCCACAGGTGTCAGGCACCCAGGTGAGGCGTCAGGAGAGGTGATAGGGCTGGAGGCATTGGAGGTGTCTGCAGAGGTAGATGATGCCCTGAGAGCCCATCCAGAGCTCCACTGTAGGCTGCTTTGCAGTCAGACATGGAGTGGTGGCAGCCCCATGGAGTGGTGGTAGCCTCATGGAGTGGTGGCAGCCCCATGAGTGATGGCAGCCCCATGGAGTGGTGGCAGGTCCATGCTGCTGAGCCCTGCTGCAGTCTCCAGCAGGCCCAGCTTTGCCATGTGCCTCTGTGAGCTCACTCTGCCTTGATTGGATGACCCTGTGACATCTTTTCCTGCCCTCTGGGTGGTTTGATGGCAATCTGAGAGCTTCCTCATTCTCTTTTCCATCCGTTGGGTGAAGCTGCTGCTGTGGAAGGCCTGGGGGCAATCTGCAGGTCACCAGCAGAGCCACTGCTACTCCGTTTCATGCCCCCACTTCATGTATCAGCAGATGTGCCAGCACTGCCCCACTCCCCTGGTTCACGTTCAAGGTGCCCTGACCCAAACCCATCCCTGGGCTCCCATCAGGGCTCCAGCTGAAGTTCCTCTCTCAATGCTGATCCCTCCCTGGAGCAGGGCTGGGGGAGAGAAGGTTCTGCCTGTGCCATGCTATGCAAGAGGCTGCTCCAGAGATGTGGCACTGGCCAGTGTGCAGCTGGCTCCAGGAGAGATCCTCCACCAGCCTGGACTCTGTTAACCTTGTTTGTCTCCATGACATCAGAGCACATCTTAAATGAGAGACTTACAAGGAGCAGCTGAGGGAGCTGGGGATGTTCAGCCTTCAGAAAGGAGGCTGAGAGGAGACCTCATTGCTCTCTACAGCCCCCTGAGAGGAGGCTGGAGGCAGGAAAGGGTTGGGCTCTGCTCACATGCAGCAAGTGACAGGATGAACCAGCCTCAGGCTGTGCCAGGGGAGGAACAATTTCTTCCCCCTGAGGGTTGTCAAGGCCTGTCCCAGGCTGCCCAGGGAGGTGGTGGAGTTCCCATCCCTGAAGGGGTTTACAGCCATCTGGATGTGGTGCTGAGGGAGGTGATGCAGTGGCAGTGGCTGAGCAGCAGTGGTTGGGACTGTGAGCTCTGGGTGAGTGCTTGGGCTTGATGAGCTCCAAGGGCTCTGCCAACCTCAGCTGCTCTCTGGATCTACAATTATCCTTCTTTCAAAGCACCGTGACAACACTTGGCATCTTCTGTCAGCTCCCACTTGTGTGGCACTGCTTGGCAGGTGCCCTAAACAGGGCTTCGAAGCAATGTAGGTTCTACTCCAGCACTGACAACCCCCACTACAAATGTCCCTGCTGGCAGCCAGGTCACTGGGGCTACGCCTGGGGCCTCAGCCAGCCTTGGGCATCCCTTGTGCGAGGTCCCCATGCCAAGAAGGGCACAGGGGGGCACTTTCTTCCCCTGGCAGAAGGGAGCTGAGCCACAGAAGCCCGAAGATTTGGTGACATTCTCAGTGTGCTGTTTGCCAAGCTGAGGCTTGAGCTCTCTTCTGTGAGCTACAGATTCACTGAATGCATCAGGTTGGAGGGGACCCTCCAAGGGCATCTTGTCCATCTCCCCCGCAGCCAGCAGAGACATTTCCAACTAGAGCAGGCTGCCCAGGGCCACAGCTGACTCTGAATGTCTCCAGGGACTCCACCACACCCCTGGGCAACCTGCGGCAGGATTTTACCACTCTGACTGCAAAGAACTTCCCCCCTGACGTCCAACCTCCACCTCCCCTGCTTGAGGAGGTGGGGCCAGCGGAGTAGAGAGGCCAAGTGCTGTCCATGCAGGTGGTGGATCTGAGTGTATCTGTCCCTGGGGTGTGCTGGAAGCTAGCCTGTGTCCTAGCCAGGGATGGCACAAGGCAGGGAAGGTGGGCAGAGGGCTTGCAGGGCTTGGCTGCTACAGCTCCCACCTGGCAGCACCCCACAGTGATGCCCAGCCAGAGCCCCCCTGCTTGTAGGAGGCAGAGGGGGGCAAACTTCTCCCTCCTTTAGCGGGGATGGAGGAGAGGGCAGCCCTCAGCACACTGTGATGGCCTCAGTCCTGCCGGCAGTCAGGAGCAGATGGGCTGGAGTGGTCAGCAGCATGTGTGCCAGCAGGGCATGGCCAGGGACAGGTGGCTCCTTAGACCAGGCTGGGATCTGCTCCTGCAGGAGGCTGGGGGGCAGCCAGGAGGCACTGCCCACCCAGAGCAGGCAGATTGGTGGCTGGGAAAGGAGCTGGTGAGACACACATGGCCATGGGTGAGACAGGAGCAAGCCCATGGAGCGCTATGCCCATTGTGAACCCTCGCAGCATCCTGGCACAACAGGATCCTGCGGGTTGGAAAAGATCTTTAAGGTCATTGAGTTCAACATTAACACTGAGCCAGGGCCCCCAGCACCACATCTCCACAGCTCTGAAACCTTTCCAGGCAGGGGGACTCTGCCACTGCCCTGGGCAGCCTGGGCAACCCTCAAAGGGAAGGAATTGCTCCTCATGGCCAACCTAAACCTCCTCTGGGGCAACTTGAGGCCATTTCCTCTCACCCTCGGTTGTTACAAAGGAGCAGAGCCCAACCCACACCTGGTTGCAGCCTCCTCTCAGGGAGCTGTAGAGAATAATGAGGTCTCCCTTCAGCCTCCTCTTCTCCAGACTGAACAAACCAAGGTCCCTTGGCTGCTCCTCACCAGCCCAGGTGGCCAAGAAGGGCACCAGAGCAGCCTGGCCTGGATCAGCAATGGTGTGGGCAGCAGGAGCAGGGCAGGGATTGTCCTTCTGTGCTGGGCACTGGTGAGGCCATAGCTCAAATCTTGGGTTCAGTTCTGGGCCACTCACTCCCAGAAGGACATTGAGGGCTGGACCAGGGCCAGAGAAGGGCAACAGAGCTGGAGAAGGGTCTGGAGAAGAGGGCTGGGGAGGAGCAGCTGAGGGAGCTGGGGGTGTTGAGCCTGGAGAAGAGGAGGCTGAGGGCAGAGCTCATTGCTCTCTGCAGCTCCCTGAGAGGAGGCTGCAGCCAGGTGGGGGTTGGGCTCTGCTCCCAATGACAGGAGGAGAGGAAATGGCCTCAAGCTGTGCCTAGAGAGGTTGGGGAAGAGGAAAAAGTCTTTGCTTCCAGAGTGGTCAGGGACTGGGACAGGCTGCCCAGGGAGGTGGTGGAGTGCGCATGCCTGGAGGGGTTCCAGAAATGAACAGATGTGGCACTTCAGGACGTGGTCTGGCAGTCCTGGAGGCTCTGGATAGAAGGTTGGACTGGATGACCTCAGAGGTCTGTTCCAGCCTTAATGATTCTATCATTCTGTGGCTCACCTGAGGGTTCCAAGGATCCAGCTCCTGCCACGTGGGTCAGTTTTCGCTGCCTTTGGCTCTCGATTATTTTTTTGCTGATCTACTTCTGGTGGGCTTCCAGAAGTGCCCAGCCAAGGCACAGCTCACAGGCTGCAGGGCACGGCTGCTCCTGGTGCCCCAGCCTGGCAAAGCCCTGGGGTGGGGTTTGTTTTCATATTGTGCTCAAGCCCATCTGCTGAGCTGTTCTCAGCAGCTAAGAATGGAGCTGGAGCTGTTGAGAGTTTAACACCTTCTGAAGCCATTCCTTGATCCAAGCCTCAACTGGGTTAGCTCTCAGCCTGCTCCCTCCCCAGGAGCCAGGCTCAGATCCTGCTGGGGTGGAGAAGTGAAGAAATATTGCAAGGTTCATTCTTCTTCACCCCAAAGTGGTGACTGCTCAGAATTCCAAACTGATCAGGGTCACCAAAACTCTCCATTTCCAGTTTGACCAAAACTGGTGAGCATGCAGCAGGGGAACACAGAGGGAGAAGCAGAAAATCCACAGCAGTAGCTCATCACATCCCTGCTGTTCCTGTGTCCAGCCTCTCCCAGAGAGCTGGGCTGGGCTGGCTGGTGGGATCGCATCTGCCCTGATGCTTCATGCAAGCTACGCTGGACTGAGCTGAAGGACTCTGCCCCTTCTGCCTTTGGTTCTGATCCAGGAGCTCCTGAATCCAGTCCCAGAATCCAGCTCCCGATGATTAAGGTACTGGAGTAGCTCTGCAAGGAGCAAAGGCTGGGAGCCCTGGGACTGAGAGCCTGCAGACGAGTAGCCCCAGAGGGGAGCTGAGCAATGCTCAGCAAGAGCTAAAGGAGCTGTGGGGGGCAAGAGGCTGGGGCCAGACTCTTGTCAGTGGTGCCCAGGGACAGGACAAGTGGCAATGGGCACGAAGTGGCACCCAGGAGGTTGCATCTGATCAGGAGGAGAAAGTTGTTTGTAGTGAGGGTGCTGGAGGTCTGGAGCAGGCTGCCCAGAGAGGCTGTGGAGCCCCCAAGAGGCTGCTGGTGCTCAGTGGAGGTCCAGCAAACTCTGCATTGTGAACGCTCAGCGATGCCTCCGTGGCTGGGGCAGGTTGCTGATTCCTCAGCCAGCCCTGGACGTGGCCTGGAGCTGCAGGAGGATCAGAGCCTTCCCTGCCCACCCTCACACACAGCCGTAATGCCAGCCTCGGCGAGGCCTGCCCCTGGCCTCATCTGATGGCATTTTGCCCACGGCAGCTCTAACCTTTGGCCTTTCAGCCCCCAGCTCCTCGGCCAGCAGACAGGAAGCTCCTAATAAGCTTCCGAATCATGTCTGTGGCCCTGCAGTGCTGGGCAGGGCTGTGCTGGGAGCTGCCGGCCTCAGCCCTGCAGGGTGCACAGCCCTCTGCACAGCCCAGCCGGGATGTCGCTGCAGCTTGTGTCACACTGGAGCTGAGTCACTGCCAGGTACAGACAGCGACTGTGACTCACCGCCGTACCCAGCCCAGCCACCAGCCCAGCTCCCCTGCAGCACCCAGCTCCAGCCTCAGCTTCTGCAGATGCCCTCACAGCCCCAGCCACCCAGATGCCACCTTTTGGTGCCTGTCCTCGCAGCTGCCTTCAACTCACAGCTGGGGAGGCACTGGTCAGAGGCAGCTGCTGTCAGCACCCACATGTAGCAGGCAGGCAGGACCACAGCCTTGCTTCAAGGGCACTGGTTCCTCTGCATCCAGCTGGGCAGAGGAAGATGCCCACAATACCCACATCCAGCTGGGCAGAGGAAGATGCCCACAATACCCACATCCAGCTGGGCAGAGGAAGATGCCCACAATACCCACATCCAGCTGGGCAGAGGAAGATGCCCGCAGCACCCACATGCAGCAGTCAGGTGGGCAGGACCACAGCCTTGCTTCAAGGGTTCCTCTGCATCCAGCCATTTCCTGCTGTGGAGGACTGTACTAGCAGCTGGCATGCAGAGGGTATCTAGGCCTTGGATACTGGAGGGTGATGGCTGGAAACTTCCCTGCTTCCCAGTGGGGCAGCATGGTGGTGGCAAGGGCAGCTCCAGCTGGGGTGGATTCTGTGCAGGTAGGGAAGGTGGTGGAGCCAGATGGCTTCAAGGCTTCAAGGAGAAACAGCACCTAGCTTTGTATCCATGGGACAACAGAGAGGATTCAGAGATCTGTGAAAGACCCACAGGCTCCAGAGAAAACTAAATGTGGGCAGCAGGCGCAGGGAGGGGATCCTGCCCCTCTGCTGTGCCTGCTGAGACCTCCCCTGTAGTGCTGGGGCAGCTCTGGAGTGCTCAGCACAGCGCAGACAGGGACCTGTTGCAGCAGGACCAGAGGAGGCCACAGCAGTGCTGGCAGGGTGGAAGCTCTGCTGTGAGGCCAGGCTGGGAGAGTTGGGGGTGTTCAGCCTGGGGAGGAGAAGGCTCCAGGGAGACCTCCTGGTGGCCTTGCAGTGCTTCAAGGGGCCAGAAGAGAGCTGGGGACAGTTTTGAGCAGGGCCTGTTGGGGCAGGGATGGTTTGAACTGACAGAGGGAGATTGAAGAGAGTGAAGGGAGAAATGTTTGACACTGAGGGTAGGGAGAGCCTGGCCCAGGCTGCCCAGAGAGGTGGGAGCTGCCCCATGGCTGGCACCACTGCAGGTCAGGTTGTGTGGGGCTGTGAGCAACCTGCTCTGGGTGGGGATGTCCCTGCTGAGTGCAGAGGTTCCTCATCTTTAGAGCCAGAACCTTCCCTATGGGGACAGGCTGGCAGAGTTGGGGCTACTCAGCCTGGAGAGGGCTCCAGGGAGACCTTACAGCAGCCTTCCAATAGCTGAAGGGGCTGCAGGAGAGCTGGGGAGGGATTTTTGACAAGGGCTGGGAGTGCCAGGCTGAGGGACAATGGCTTTGAGCTGGGAGAGGGGAGACTGAGAGTGGAGATGAGGGAGAAATTGTTTGCAGTGAGTGTGGGGAGAGACTGGCAGAGGTTGCACAGAGAGGCCAGGCTGGATGAGGCCTTGAGCAATCTGGGCTGGTGAGAGGTATCCCTGCCCATGGCAGGGGGTTGGCACTGGATGATTTTTGAGGTCACTTCCAACCCAACCCATTCTGCCACTCTGTGCTCACTGAAGCCCTCCCAGGTGGATTCTGGGCTAGTTCAGGAAGGTTGTCCCCGCTCAGCAGCTGTACTGGAAGGGGAGCACAAGAGCAGGTGGGACCTCAGAGCCTCACATCAGGCTGGCAGTGATCAGTGATGGCAACACAGGTGCCCAGGACCTCAGCTCCTCAGCTCAGTCTCTGGTTCAGGCTAGGGTGACTGAGGGGTGGTGCAGAGGGGACATGGAGAGAACAAGTGCAAGGAGGCATTTCTTGATGGGAATGGGCCATCCTTCCTCAGGAGACAGTCTGGGGACAGCCAGCCTGAGCAAGCAGCCAGACCTCCATGCACTGAGAGATGTCATCATGAGCAGCATCCACAGCTCTCCTTCTCCAGCACCAGGATTTCACCTCCCACCAACCCTGAACAGCAGCACAACCCTGCTGCCAACCATCTCATGCACCAAGAGGAAAGTGTTGGTGGTGCTGAGCCCAGGAAGGCATTCAGCTGCAGGACAGAGTGCCGGGAGCTGCCTGCTTCAGCAAGCCCCCAAACCCATCAGCACCCAGCCCCACTCATGCAGCAGAGGTTTCGAGCACACCTGGAGCCCTGTCCATGACTGACAGCTCTGTACTCAGCAGCCTCAGCACCACCAATGATGCTCTTCTGCTCCCCAACAAATTTTCCTTCTGTTCTTCCACCACTGACACAGAATCCCAGACCTGCAGGAATCCAGCACGGTGGAGATAAAGTGATCTCTGGAGATCATCCAGTCCACCCCCCTGCCAAAGCAGGGCACCCACAGCAGCTTGCCCAGCAGCACAGTGCCCAGCTGGCCTTGGAAGCTCTCCACACAAGGAGACACCACAGCCACTCTGGGCAGCCTGCTCCAGGCCTCCAGCACCTTCACAACAAACAACTTTCTCCTCTTGATTAGGTGCAACCTCCTGGGTGCTCAATGTCCCTTGTCACCACTGACAAGAGTCTGGCCCCAGCCTCTTGCCCCCCACAGCTCCTTTAGCTCTTGCTGAGCATTGCTCAGCTCCCCTCTGGGGCTGCTCTTCTGCAGGCTCTCAGCCCCAGGGCTCTCAGCCTTTGCTCCTTGCAGAGCTGCTGCAGACCCCTCACCAGCTTTGCAGCCTCCCCTGGACTCTCTCCAGCAGTTCCTGGCTGAAGCTTTTCCTGTCAAACCTCTTCAGCTAAGAACAGCCCTGGCTGAGGCTGCCGCTCCCGCAGGGACTGAAGGAGGTGCTGACCAGGAAAGCTTTAAGCTCATTAGCAGCCACTGGAATGGGTTATTAGGTTGATTTGTGCAGGAGGCACGGTGGGAGCAGGCTTTCTTCTGTGGGCAACACCAAGAGAGGAGGGAGGACTCATCTCCTCCTCAGTGCAGGATTAAGGAGAAGGATTGAGGAAGAGGGATCTGGATGCCAGCTCTGCTGAGGAGAGCTCAGGCACACTTCAGAGCCTTCCATGAGATAGGAAGGCACAGAAGAGAAGCACAAAGGGCTGGCTCTGGGTGGTCTCCAGGTCCACACCAGGAGGGTAGGTGAAGAAGAACAATATTCAGCAGGAGCTGGATGGGGATTGTACCTCTGTTCTGGGCACTGGTGAGGACACAGCTCAAATCCTAGGTTCAGTTCTGGGCCACTCAATCCCAGAAGGACATTGAGGAGCTGGAGCAGGGCCAGAGAAAGGCAACAGAGCTGGGAAAGGTTCTGGAGAGCAGGGTTGGGGAGGAGCAGCTGAGGGAGCTGGGGTTGTTGAGCCTGGAAAAGAGGAGGCTGAGGGCAGAGCTCATTGCTCTCTGCAGCTCCCTGAGAGGAGGCTGCAGCCAGGTGGGGGTTGGGCTCTGCTCCCTAGTCTCAGGTGAGGAACTGTCCTGAAATTATGCCAGGGTAGGGTTAAGATGGAGAGGAGGAAAATTTCTTTGCTTCCAGAGGGGTCAGGGACTGGCACAGGCTGCCCAGGGAGGGGGTGGAGTGCCCATCCCTGGTGGTGTTGAAGCAACTTGTGGCTATGGCACTTGGGGCCAGGGTTTGGTGGCCATGGTGGTGTTGGGTTGCTGGTTGGACTGGATAAGCTTGGAAGCCTTTTCCAGCCCAACCAATTCTCTGACTCTGCGATTCTATGGTACAGTGGTGGGAGTAGCCTAGGGCTCCTGCAGAGACCATCCTACATGGAGCTTTACCTAGATCCTGCATGGAGGTTACCCAGGGCTCACAGCTCCATCAGACCAGGAAATGACTCAGCTGTAGTGCTGCACATCACAGACTCTCTGGTCCTGGCATGGGCAACTGGGTGAGGGGGCTGCAGCATCCCTGCCCTCACTGAGGGGCCCAAGGCACCTTGGCCTTGACTCTTGCTCTTCCAGACCTGGGCATGCCTGTGCCTGGCTGCCCACCATGCTGCCTAGTTGTGTGCTGGCAGGACACTGGTGTGGGTTGCCATGCATCACGGGCATCACCTGGGCAGGGGACTGGGGCTCTTAGCATCTGCTTTCTCGCAGGCACTAAATAGTCTCAGAGCCTTCCCAGATGGGAACAGGCTTCAAACCCCATCCTCTGTTTTCCCTCAGCATTCTAGGTGGGACCAGACCCTGAACCCCATCCTCTGCTCTTCCCGAGCCTCCTCAGGTGGGACCAGACCCTGACCCCTATCCTCTGCCCCTGGGCTGAGTCTCAGGAGCGTTTTTTTACCTTTCCTCCCCTAGAAGCCGCCAGGCAGGTGCTGGGAGCTGTTAGTGAGCGCTGGCAAGGGGGCAGGGCGAGGTAATTGGGGAAGATGAGGTTCGTCTGCTGGGTTCCTTGTGGAAGAGGAGCAAAGAAGAGGAGAGAAGATGTGCTGCTAAATTGGCCAGCAGGGCTGCTATAGTAACACGGCTTTCGAGATTGCTCGCTCGGCCTCCCCGGGGCTGCATTCAGCTCCTCAGATCGTTCTGTAGTTTTCCACTTTCTCCCGACGCAACCTGCCCAGGGCTGTCTCCTGCTTTCTGACCACCGTTGTGACCGTGACCCTGCCTGGGTGGGTGCCCACCAGTGCCTGTAGCCAGGCACAGGCTGAGCTGCCCGCACAGGGAACCTTGCCCCCAGGTTGAGTGTCAGGAGTGTTTGTTAACTTTCTTCCTGTACAAGCCCTAGGCTGCTCCAGGGAAGCAGCTCTCCTTGCATACAATCATAGAATTGCTTGGGTTGGAAAAGGCTTCCAAGAGCATCCAGTCCAACCAGCAACCCAACACCACCATGGCCACCAAACCCTGGCCCCAAGTGCCATAGCCACAAGTTGCTTCAACACCACCAGGGATGGGCACTCCACCACCTCCCTGGGCAGCCTGTGCCAGTCCCTGACCACTCTGGAAGCAAAGAAATTTTTCCTCCTCTCCAAACTAACCCTTCCCTGGCACAGTTTCAGGCCAGTTCCTCTCCTCTCACCTGAGACTAGGGAGCAGAGCCCAACCCCTACCTGGCTGCAGCCTTCTCTCAGGGAGCTGCAGAGAGCAATGTGCTCTGCCCTCAGCCTCCTCTTCTCCAGGCTCAACACTCCCAGCTCCCTCAGCTGCTCCTCCCCAGCCTTCTTCTCCAGGCCCTTTCCCAGCTCTGTTGCCTTTCTCTGGCCCTGCTCCAGCCCCTCAATGTCTTGGAGTGAGTGGCACAAAACTGAACTCAGGATTCAAGCTGTGGCCTCACCAGTACCCAGTATAGGGGGCACAATCCCTCCCCTGGTCCTGCTGGCCACACCATTGCTGCTCCAGGCCAGGCTGCTGGTGCCCTTCTTGCCCACCTGGGTACACCCTGGCTCATCTTCAGCTGCTGTCTTTTTCCATCTCTAAAGGGGAAACTTTTCCTCCTCTTTCTACAGTAGAGCTCCCCCAACTTCTGCAAGGCAGTGCAGTGGCCTCAGTCTGAAGCTCTCAGATGCCCCACATGAGACAATGGAAGGCAGGAGAAGGAGCATTTTTCCTCCATCCCGAGACCAATCTGCCTGAGCTTGCCTCTCCCAGCTCAAAGCCACTGTCTCTCAGCCTGGCACTCCCAGCCCTTCTCCAAAGTCCCTCCCCAGCTCTCCTGCAGCCCTTTCAGCTGCTCTGAGGTCTCCCTGGAGCCTTCTCTTCTGCAGGCTGAGCAGCCCCAGCTCTCCCAGCCTGTCTCCACAGGGGAGGTTCTCCAGCCCTCTGATTATCTTGGTGATCTCCTCCAGACCCTCTCCAACAGTTCCACATCATTGTGCTGAGGGCACCAGCACTGAATGTCAGGGTGCAGGTGGGGTCTCAGCAGAGCAGAGAGGCAGAATCACTTCATTCTTCTTCCAAGCCTGACTTAATACACCTGGGAGGCATCTGTGGCTTACATCTCTGTTTCTTGGAGGTTCTCTGGGTGGGTGTGGGGGGAATATGCTCATGTGTCATTTCTGCACCAAGGAGCCCTGAGGTGATTCAGTTAAAACGAAAGGCTGCTGTGAGTTCTTGCCAGCAGAAGTGTGCAGTCAGCAGTGTGCTGGCCTGCAGCGTGCAGAGCTCCAGAGCTCTCAGATGCGCACCATCAGTACAGGGAACTCACCACCTAAGGTGGTGTTTCAGTAAAGAATCAGGCTGATGAGTTCCATCTCAGGCAGGATGGATGTCAGCCCTCTTCTGAACAGCTTGGAGCTTCTTGTGGCCCAAGGGCAGGACCCAGCACTTGGCCTTGTTGAACCTCATCCCATTGACCCCAGCCTCACCAGGCTCCAGCACAGATCACTCCCCTGCTCCTGCTGCCCACACCACTGCTGATCCAGGCCAGGCTGCTGGTGCCCTTCTTGCCCACCTGGGCACATGCTGGTTCAGCTTCAGCTGCTCTCACACAGCCCCTCCAGGCCCTTCTCTACTGGGCACTTTCCAGCCACTCTGCTCCAAGCCTGGAACCTTCCTGGGGTTGCTGTGCCCCAAGGGCAGGACCCAGCACTTGGCCTTGTTAAACCTCATCCCGGTGGCCTCAGCCCATGGCTGCAGCCCGGCCAGAGCCCTCTGCAGAGCCTCCCTACTGCCCAGCACATCAATGCTGCCACTCAGTTTGGTGCCATCTGGAAACTGCCTGAGGGAGCCTCCATCCCAGATTATTGCTAAAGACGTTAAAGAGAACTGGGCCTGGTGCTGAGCCCTGGGGAACACCACTGGTGAGTGGCCATCAAACCTCCCTTAGCTGAGAGGTTCTGAAGAAACAAAACTGATGAAGTTACACTGATGAAGTTGTTCACTTCATAATGTAAGCTCCAGAACAGTCCTGAGCTGTTCTCTGAACGTGCCCATGCTGGAACTGAGCACCCACTGCAGATGGGTCCCTGCTGGCAGCTGTGCCCCAAGCATGGCCCAGATCTGCTTTTAGGAACACACACACACAGAGACAAAAAAATCTGCTGTGGTCTGCAGCCTGGGAAAGCAATGAACTGGAAAACTGAGAGGGGAGCTCCATTTGCACCTTTCTTGTGCTGCTGGTGTTGAGTGCTGCAACACACCAGAATAAAAACATCAGCTGGTGTTTGTCAGACCCAGATGGCTCAGGCTCATCCAGGACAACACCATCAGTGTGGGATGGCTCCAGAAGGCATCAAACCCAAGCACAGCATCATAGCAATGAATATGGAGAACATCAACTCTACTCCTGCCCAATCCAGCACTCATTCAGACTACAGCATCACTGTGGGTTGGCTCCAGAAGGCATTAAGCCCAAGCACAGCATCACAGCAGTGAGTATGGAGAACATCAATTCTACCCCAGCTCTGGGATGACTCCAGTGCCTCAGACTGTTTATATACAGTCACAGAATGCCAGGGTGGAAGGGACCCCGAGGGTCACCTGGTTCAGCCTTTCCAGGTCATAGCCTAGCTGAAATGAGCTAGGCCAGCACCCTGGCAAGCTGTGTCTGAAGGGAACCCTCTTTGGAGCAGAGCCTGCCTGGCCTGGGTTCCTGAGGACAGGGCTTCTCCTCGGGGTGCAGACCACGAGCAGGACAGACAGACCTCAGAAGGAGGAATTCCTACTGCCAGCACACCCCACTGTTGCTTCCCTTCATGTTTTAATGAGAGGATGCAGTGCCCAGAAGGTTCCTCTTCATGTGCTGTGAAGCGGTTTGGGGTTCAGCAGGACATGGCCATCACTCACTCATTGCAGGCACCTGGGCTGAAGGGCAAATTGTTTGTTATTCACAGCCTCTCAGATGGAAGGACTCAGCCTTGGGGTTCCATGGGCATTTCACACTCCATGCTTGACTGGAAGAGATGCTCCTCGACATTTCATTTAGTTTGTCTGTGAGAATAGACAAATATTCCCTCTGCTCTTGCTTAAGCATTGTGCAATACTTCAGCAAAACCCAGATGGAAAAGCAGCCTTCCTGACGTGGAAGTCCTGCTCTAAGAAACTAGGCTGCTGTCCCCTAGCAGATTGTGAAGGGTCAGATTTCTCCATAATCATCAGGAATTGTTCCTGTGAGAGGTAAAAGATAGCCTGAAGGTCTCTGCTTTGCCTTCAGAACTGCACATCTGAAACCGGTTCCTATTTTCCCTCTAGGTCCCATGCGTGACCTAGCCAAAAGCTCTGCTTTCATCCCACCACCCCCTGCTGAAGCTCTGAGCTCTGGGACAGCAGCTGGGCTGCTTGGTGTCAGCAGATGATGACTTAAAAGGCACAGCAGCCCTTTTGGAAGCTCTTCTGCTCTCTCAGCCTCTGCTCTCCTACCAGGCAGGAGTGCACAGAGCAGGCTTTTGTGGCACGACCCTCCCTGGCAATTTGGGAAGCTTCTCAATGGGCTGGGAAAGGCTAAAATCAGCTCTCTAAAAGCTTTCCACTGCTCCTTTATCACTCTTCCTTGTGGTGCTCTTCAGCTGGAGGAAGGGCAGGGCAGCTCCAAGTCTTGGCTCACTGCATGGCTCAGAGTATTTCCTTATCAGGAGACTTTCACAGAGTCACAGCTTGCATTGGGTTGGAAGGGACCCTTGAAGCTCAACTTATCCAACCCCCCTGCTGGCAGCAGGGACACCTCCAGGTAGAGCAGGTGACCTCTTCTTGATGGGGTTTCAACCACACCTCTGGGCAGCCTGTTCCAGTGTCTTGCCAGCCTCATTGTCAAGAACTTCCTCCTGGTGTCTCCATGGGCCCTGCCTTTATCTGAAGGGGTCTGAGACAGCTTCCTCAGGGAGAGAGGAGAGATGGGCTGCAGGTGTCCTTCAGCTGAGGGTCAGCTTGGAGCAGCTCAGCCTTCTACTTCTTGTTCTGGAGCCTGCCTTCCTCTGGTAAACTCCACAGCTGCATCCAAATGACCTGAGTGACCCTCCAGTTGTGCAGGCTGCAGAGACAAAAAGCTTAACATCTGGCATGGTCTGTAGATAGCTCCATCACATCTGTCTCTTGCCTGCAGGGCTAATGGTGCTGAACAGTGCCTGGCTAAGGGGAGCGAGTGCTGGTGCTGGGATGAGTGAGCAGCTGAAGGGCTCATCTGGTTCCACAGACCACTGCCAGCAGGGTGGGGTTAGAAGGGACCTCTGGAGATCATCCAGCCCAACCCTCTGCTCAAGCAGGGCACCCACAGCAGCTTGCCCAGCAGCACAGTGCCCAGCTGGCCTTGGAAGCTCTCCACACAAGGACACTCCACAGCCTCTCTGGGCAGCCTGCTCCAGGCCTCCAGCACCTTCACAACAAACAACTTTCTCCTCTTGATTAGGTGCAACCTCCTGGGTGCTCAATGTCCCTTGTCACCACTGACAAGAGTCTGGCCCCAGCCTCTTGCCCCCCACAGCTCCTTTAGCTCTTGCTGAGCATTGCTCAGCTCCCCTCTGGGGCTGCTCTTCTGCAGGCTCTCAGCCCCAGGGCTCTCAGCCTTTGCTCCTCCCAGAGCTGCTCCAGGCCCCTCAGCAGCTTTGCAGCCTCCCCTGAACTCTCTCCAGCAGTTCTGTGTCTCTCTTGAACCAGAGAGCCCAGAACTGACCCCAGTAGCCTCGGCAGGGCAGAGTAGAGGGGAGGAGAACCTCCCTTGCCCTGTTGGCCACAGTCTTCTTCATGTCCCCCAGCACACCATTGGCCTTCTTGGCCACAAGGGCACATTGGAGGCTCCTGGAGGATTTGAGGTGAGGGCATCAAAACTGGAGAAGGAAAGCTCCCTCTGCTTGAGTCATTCCTGCTAATGAGCTGCTGGGCTCCCATCTGCCAAATCACCTCCACCTCTGGACTCCTGCCTCTTCCCAGCCTGTCTCTTGGGCTCCTCTTGCACTGCAACCCAAATCCCAGAACACTCTTAAGGAAAATTATTTACTGAGCACCTGGCAACAAACCTGGGAGGTCAGTCTGTGCCCTTCACCCCAGTGCCACTCATGCCTTTGTCTTTCTCCTTCCACACAGGTCCTGTGCTCATCCATGGCAGTGTGCCTACCTCTGCTCTACTTTAATGGCATGCAGGAATCCTTCCTATGAGAAGAGAGCTCTGGAAATGGAGCAGCTTGCTGCAGCAATTGGAGCAGGGATCCTCTGGGATGAGTCTGATCTGATTACAGAAAGCCTTGAAGTGTAAGACAGCAGCAGCAATGAGCCTGGCTGAGGAGGGATGAGGCAGGAGAAAAGCAATCTGTCTGCTGGCTGGGAAAGCAAAGCTCTGCTGGGGCTGGGAAGATGGAGAGCACTGCAGGGAGCTTAGGAAGGACCAAACCACAACACATTTCCTCGTGGAAACAAACACATGCAAACAATTCCTTCTTCATCTCCACTCTCAGTCTTCCCTCTCCCACCTCGAAGCCATTGTCCCTCAGCCTGACGCTCCCAGCCCTTGTCTAAAGTCCCTCCTCAGCTCTCCTGCACCCCCTTCAGGTACTGGAAGGATGCTCTGAGGTCTCCCTGCAGCCTTCTCTTCTCCAGGCTCCACAGCCCCAACTCTCCCAGCCTGTCCTCTAAAGCTGAGGGACCCCTGGGGACTGCAGGTCCTCACAACCTCTTTGGCCAGCCAAGGAGATGTGGACTGCAGCTGGGACAATCAACGAGGGGAAAGCCAAGGGTCTCTCCTGTGTGTGAGAGCTCAGGCTGGTGAGGTTTAGATGAAAGCAGATGCCAGTTTGCATTTCTGCATGGGTGTAGAATGACAGAACCACAGAGTCATGGACTGGGTTGGATTGGAAGGGACCTTTCAAGCTCATCCAGTCCAAACCCCTGAAGCTAGTAGGGACAGCTGCAATCAGAGCAGTTTGCTTACAGGCCCACACAACCTGACTTGCAGTGGGGCAGCTCCCACCTCTGGGACAGGAGAGGTTCTCCAGCCTCTGATCATCTTTGTGGCCTCCTCTGGCCCCTCTCCAGCAGCTCCAGGTCCTTGTGCTGGGGGCCCCAGAGCTGGAGGTAGTGCTGCAGGTGAGGTCTGAGTAAAGCAGAACAGAGCAGAGGGACAGAATCTCCTCCCTGTGCTGCTGCTCTCCCTGCTCTGGATGCAGCCAGCCCACAGCTGGCTCTGGGGTTGCAAGAGGGGAAAAGCAGAGGATGAAATCTGTTCCCCACAAAAGCAGGAGCAGGCAACCTTCTTGACAGCAAATTGAAGCCCTTCCCGTATGCTCCACAGGCACACAGCCTGCACGGTCCACCAAGTCTGACAGAGTGCAGCTCTGGGCCCTGATGGAGAGGAAATTGCTGGTTAACCACCAAGGGATGGGTAACTTCCTCACCCAATCTTCTGCTAATCACTTTAACAAGCTCCTCCAAACACGGTGGTGATCCTGGAGAGAGTGCTCAGCCGAGCAAAAAGCTGCTTAATAGAGTTGCTGCTCCCTCTGTGCATCCAAGCCAGGTTTGGAAGCACTTCACAAGAGGTCCAAGACACTGAAGCCAACTTGTTTGGGTACTGTGTCATGTCCAAGTGAAGGCTCCTGTGGCATTCCTGACTGTCTGATCCTGCAGCCTGGGTTGGAGCTGCCTGGGATGGAGGCCACCACTGCTGTACCAGGCTCACTCACCAGCAAACTCTGCTTCCAGCAGCACTGCCTCCAGTTCTGGGGCCCCTAGCACAAGAAAGGCATGAAACTGTTGGAGAGGGTCCAGAGAAGGCCACAAGGATGATCAGAGGGCTGGAGAATCTCCCTTGTGGGCACAGGCTGAGAGAGTTGGGACCGTTGAGCCTGGAGAAGAGAAGGCTTCAGAGCGGCTTTCCAGTAGCTGAAGGGGCTGCAGGAGAGCTGGGGAGGGGCTTTGGACAAGGGCTGGGAGAGCCAGGCTGAGGGCAATGGCTTCGAGGTGGGAGAGGGGAGACTGAAAGTGGAGAGGAGGAAGAAATTGTTTGCAGTGAGGGTGAGGAGAGACTGGCACAGGTTGCCCAGGGAGGCTGGGGATCACAGAATCAGAGAAACACAGAATGTCATCACATTCTGTGATTGTGTGATTCATAACCTCCCTGGAGGTGTTGAAGGCCAGGCTGGAGGAGGCCTTGATCAACCTGTGCTGGTGGGAGGTGTCCCTGTCCATGGCAGGGGTTTGGAACTGGATGATCTTGAAGGTCCCTTCCAACCCAAACCATTCTGTGATTCTATGAATGGCACAGAAGCACATTCAGAGGTTTTGGCTGACCCTTCACCCTCCTTGGTGCCATCAGGGTCCAGTCTCTGACAAGATGTCTGAGTCATAGATTCTTAGCTTCATAGAAGAGTTTGGGTTGGAAGGGTCCTTCAAGATCATCCAGTTCCAATCCCTCTGCCATGGGCGGGGACACCTCTAACATGAAAAACTTAGTTTGAACTTATTTTCTCTCTCCTTCCCACTCTGCTCCTGTCTCCTCCTCCAAAGAATCCAACATGGTAGGGATTGAAGGCCCCTCTGCAGATCATCCAGTCCAGCTCCCCTGCCAGGCAGGTACCGCAGGAAAGCATCTAGGCAGGACTGGAAAGTCTCCAGAGAAGGAGACTCCACAACCTCTCTGAGCAGCCTGCTCCAGGGCTCTTAGACCTCAAAGTAAAGAAGTTCCTCCTCATGTTGAGGCAGAACATTCTGGGTTCCAGATTGTACCTATTGCCCCTTGTCCTATCACTGGGCACCGCTTCAGAGCCTGGCACCTACATCTTGCACCCCCACCCCTCAGCTATTTATGGCCTTTGATAAGGTCCTCTTTCAGCTTCCTTCTCTCAAGACTAAACAGCCCCAGGTCATCTCCACCTCTTTTCTCAGGAGGGTCCCCAGCCACCCTCGTGGCCTCCCTTGTGCTCTCTCCAGCTGATCCCTGCCTCTCTTGAATGGGGGATGCCAAAACTCCTCCACTTCCTTTGCTGTGCTTCAGCTGCCCCTTCTCCACCCTGTGGGCCACTCCTTCCCTATCCTGCCAAGCCCTCCTCTAACCTCTTCATTTCCACAACCACGTTCATTGCTTTTCTCTTCCTTCCTCTTGCAGATGTACTCCCCTTCCTCCCCAGCCAGCTCCTGGCTCTGCTGGTGTTGGGTTGCAGATTCCTTGGCAGAGGCAGGGAGCTGGCAGTGTGCTGGGCGTGTTGCTGGCCAGCTGCCTGTGACATGTTACACAGCCTGAGCCCAAGGCAGCTCCTGGACTGCCTTCCCATGCTTGTCTCCTTGGCTCTGCTTGCCCAAGCTGCTTCTGCTGCACCCTCAGCCACCCTGCAGCAGTCACTTCTCATTTAGTTCTTCATAAAGGCAGAAAGCACAGAATAGCACAGGTTGGAAGGGACCTCAGAGATCAGCTACTGCAGCCCCCCCTGCCAGAGGCAGGGACACCTCTCACCTAGCCCAGGTTGCTCAAGGTCCCATTCAACCTGGCCATGAATACCCATCAAAGGACAGGACATCCACAGCCTCCCTGGGCAGCCTCTGCCAGACTCTCAGCACCCTCACACTGAAAAGCTTCTTCCTCAACTCCACTCTAACCCTGCTCTGCCTCCAGCACCAAACCATTCCTCCTTGGCCTGGCTCAGACACCCTCAGCAAAAGTCCTCTGCAGCCTTCCGGCAGGATCCATTCAGGCACTGGCAGGCAGCTCTGAGGTCCCCCTGGAGCCTTCTCCTCTCCAGGCTGAGTCCCCCCAGCTCCCTCAGCCTGTCCCACAGCAGAGCTGCTGCAGCCCTTGGATCATCTTTGTGGCCTCCTCTGGCCTCACTCCAGCAGCTCTGTGTCCTCTTTCTGCTG
>VWYK01087390.1:2592-15770 GCA_013399775.1 Semnornis frantzii
CAGACAATCTCATGTCCTAATCTGGTAGTGCAAACTGCCACCAAAAGGCAACATAGGCACTGGGCAGACAATCTCATGTCCTAATCTGGTCGTGCAAACTGCCACCAAAAGGCAACATAGGCACTGGGCAGACAATCTCATGTCCTAATCTGGTCGTGCAAACTGCCACCAAAAGGCAACATAGGCACTGGGCAGACAATCTCATGTCCTAATCTGGTCGTGCAAACTGCCACCAAAAGGCAACATAGGCACTGGGCAGACAATCTCATGTCCTAATCTGGTCGTGCAAACTGCCACCAAAAGGCAACATAGGCACTGGGCAGACAATCTCATGTCCTAATCTGGTCGTGCAAACTGCCACCAAAAGGCAACATAGGCACTGGGCAGACAATCTCATGTCCTAATCTGGTCGTGCAAACTGCCACCAAAAGGCAACATAGGCACTGGGCAGACAATCTCATGTCCTAATCTGGTCGTGCAAACTGCCACCAAAAGGCAACATAGGCACTGGGCAGACAATCTCATGTCCTAATCTGGTCATGCAAACTGCCACCAAAAGGCAACATAGGCACTGGGCAGACAATCTCATGTCCTACATGCAAACTGCCACCAAAAGGCAACATAGGCACTGGGCAGACAATCTCATGTCCTAATCTGGTCATGCAAACTGCCACCAAAAGGCAGTCTGGGCACACTCAGACTAAGAGCAAAACTCCACAGGAGGCTCTCAAGCACCTGAAACGAGCTACAGTCAGTAGGCACTTCCAAGCATCCTTGAAGATCTGTGTGTCAAAGTGATTTGTTTGAGGTCTCTCTCAGTAGAGACACCAAGTCTGCATCTCACAAGCCTCAGGTCAAAATGTTGTCTATTGATCTGTCTTCCCTAGCAGTCTGGTGGAAATGAATAAACATTATAACTGCCACAGATTCACACACTGCATACAGAAGGTCTGCTTGTTAACTAAATAAATAACAATTTTAAAAGTCTTAATGATTAATTGCAGGAAGGAAGTGAAATCATGCATTCCTGTCCAACAAGAGGGATTGAAGCCATCCTTGTCTTTCACTCTCCTAAGCAAACAACATCTTAAAAGCTTCCTTAAAGATTGCTGTCCCAATGAGAACAGCCTGTATGTAGGTTTCTGGACACACAGATGTAGGTTTTCCTCTGCTTCTCATTTTTCATCTGTCATACTGTGTTTGAAATGGGGATTTGGTTGCATTACTGTGTAACTTCCCAGATGTCTTCCCTGTTGGGCACAGAGTCTTTCCACTTCAAGCTACCAAACTCCATCACCTCCTTTTTTTACTCATGAAAGTGAAAAGGAAGCCACACACTTGAGAAAGAAGGGGAAAAAAAAATACTTGTATGAGCTTAGGGGAAAAAAAAGAATTACAAACCACCGTTGTGTTCACTGTTATTTAGACACTCAGCTTTCACTGACAGATAATGATAACCCTCCAAAACCTATGGTCTTTTCAATCAGATTTTCCACCATTTCAGCTCAGATCATCTCTCTCTGGCCTTTTGGGTGACCATTAGCACAAGCAGGGTGTGCCAGATAGGTGCTCTTGGGTGTGAATTCAGAGTCAGCACTGCATCTGCTACGTGGAAGTGGCAATGAATCTGCTCTCAGTCTCCTCTGAAGGCTCAGAAAAAACAAAACAACACCACAACCTTCTGGGGTTGAAAAGATAACAGATTCACTTTCCTAAAAGCTGGGCTCCAAGAGCATAGAGATTTCCACTCCCAACTTGTGCAGAGCAGATATATTTTGGATCATATCAAGCATGAGTGGCACAGGTGGGAGCCTGACACTTAGAAGATCATGCCCCATGAGCATACCTTTTGGGTCCAGGCTGTTCCATTTTGTAATGGGGAAAAAGGAGACACATCTACAACATCCATTTGTAGGTCCTGTCACTGATGCCTGTAGAACAGGACATTAACTTTCCCTCCTTTCATTAACAAATATATCACAAAATACAGACACTTTAAAAGATCAATACCAACAAAAGCTTGCAGTTAAGTTTGCCCCAAAGGAAATAAAACAACAGCAAAACCTCTGTCTTTCTGTACTGGGAGAGGAAATATGAATGAATTTTACCCCAGATTTATGCCAGTAAAAACAGAATCAAGACATCACCTGGTAGGCATCTAATAACCAATGAGATTACATAAAACTGATTTGAAACTTAGTTTCTAAGGTGGTTTAATTCCACTGATTCCAGAAAAATACTGACACAGGTAGCAGGGAACAGGATCAGCTCAAAATGTGAGACAATAACAGGGCTTGAGCTGCAGTTTGCACTACTTAAAGGCAACCATAAGGAGCATCAGACTCTTCTAAAATATCAAAGAGTAGTTTAAGCTTCTCTTTTACAAAAGAAATGACCTTCAGTTAGTTTGCCATCCTCCTCTTTTAAAAAACAAAATATTAAAGCCCTCCTCTTTTTGCATAGACATTTGGCGAAACCTGGCAGCAGCTCCTGCCTTACTGAAACACACCCATCGATGCTGGCTGCTCCTTGCCCAGAGGAACTCCAGTAAAACACCCACCCTGACATCTCCCTTTCCACATACACCAATTCCACACTCCTAGGTCTTGTGGCATACACATCAAAACTCATTCTGAAGAAGGCATTTTGTGCAGATAACTGTAAATCAAGGCAATAAGGACCACATTGCTCCCTCTAGGTTGTATCTGTGGCTTCAGATAATAGGCAGGTATGCTCTGATATTCAGCTAAACATAAAACCAGAGTAAAGCACAGTCAGAACTAACATTCCAAATGCCTATGAGCTGAGGAGCTCTATAGGTCTTTAGAATCAGAAGCAGTAACCTGTTTCTTAACCTGCCCTTTTCACTCCAGTGCATTCATCTTACTCCCAGAATCACAGGATCATGGAATGGTTTGGGTTGGAAAGGACCTCCAAAGCTCATCCAGTCCAACCCCCTCTGCAGTCAGCAAGGACATTCTCCACTAGAGCAGGTTGCCCAGAGCCTTGTTGAGCCTCACCTTGAAGAGCTCCAGGGATGGAGCCTCAACCACCTCCCTGGGCAACCTGTTGCAGTGTTCCAGCACCCTCATGGTGAAGAACTTGTTCCTCATATCAAATCTCAATTTGCTCTGCTCTCACTTCAAACCAATGCTCTTGTCCTGTCCCTGCAGGCCTTTGCAGACAGTCCCTCTGCAGCCTTCTTGTAGCCCCTTCAGGTCCCAGCAGGTTGCTATTAGGGTCTGGCTGCAGCCTTCTCTTCTGTAGGCTGCACACCCCCAGATCCTTCAGTCTGTCCTCATAGCAGAGGTGTTCCAACCCTCTGATCATTTTTGTGGCCCTCCTCTGGACCTGCTCCACCAGGTCCACATCCTTCCTATGCTGAGGGCTCCAGAGCTGGATGCAGTAATCCAGATGAGGTCTCAGCAGAGTAGAATAAATAATATTCTCATTTAACTGAGAGCAGAGTGCAAGCTTTTAGTAAAGACAGGCAACAGCAGGAACTTCTGTAAGTCTCATTCTAACCCTTTCTAACACTGAGATGTAGCAGTAAACACAGACAGCTGTTGGGACATATAGACTCATTCCTCCCACGCTTGGAGCGAGTCAGATGTTGAGCAGCTCCCATTTGGGAGTTCAAGCTAACAGGCACAATGCCTAAGTGAACAGACTTTGCTTCTCCTCCTACCATATGTGCATTCCTAACCACCACATCCTGAGGGATCTTCTGCACCCCTCTCAGGTGTCACACCAGGACAAGGAGGAGATGGTGTGCTGTAAGATCCATAAGATCTTCGTGATGGTTTGTATCCTTGCCAAAGGAAGGACATGGATCTGACTGAGCAGGCTCAGAGGAGGAATATGAAAGTGATCAGGGGACTGGAGCACCTCTGCTATGAGGACAGGCTGAGGGAGCTGGGAGTGTTCAGCCTGGAGAAGAGAAGGCTCCAGACAGACCTCATAGCAGCCTGCCAGCACCTGAACAGGCTACAAGAAGGCTGCAGAGGGACTGTTTGCAAAGGCCTGCAGGGACAGGACGAGGGCAATGGTTTGAAGTGAGAGGAGGTAGAGATTGGATATTCTTCATATAATGGAACACTGGAATTGGGTGCCCAGGGAGGTAGCTGAGGCTCCATGCCTGGAGATGTCCAAGGTGAGGCTAGACAAGGCTGTGAGCAACCTGCTGTAGTGGAGGATGTCCCTGCTGGCTGCAGGGGGATTGGACTAGATGACCTTTGGAGTTCTTCCAGCCCAAACCATTCTCAGATTCTTTGTGCAGAACAGATTGATCTGCGTTATTATGATTGGAGTGGCTATCGTTAAAATTTAGTTTACTTTTGTTTCTTCATCTATTAGCAGTGATGCTCGCCCAGCGGATCCAGTAAGAACCACCACAGCTACACTAACAAACACACCAAACACTTCGGCTTCACCCTGTCGAGCAAGCAGGCTCTGTGCTCTCCAATTCTTAGGCTGCATTGACATCTTGTGGACGAGATGATAACAGCACATCAGTGCCTGCTGCCGGGGTACACGATGGCAACACAGACGGAGGATTTCAGAGCACCCATAGCTACGTTCAAACTACCCAGCCTGATGCTGAGAAGGTTGTACTCCGAGTAGTACAAGCTTCTTGCGGTGGAAAACAGACGAATATTCATCCGGTTCATTTCAGCCTGGAGAAGAGGAGGCTCAGGGGACACCTTATTGCTGTCTACAGCTACCTGAAGGGGGGTTGTAGCTAGATGGGGTTGGTCTTTTCTCCTGGTGACAGAGCAGAGGGCACAGTCTCAAGCTGCACCACAGCAGGTTTAGGCTGCACGTGAGGAAGAAGTACTTCCCAGAAAGAGTAATTGGCATAGGAATGGGCTGCCCGGGGAGGTGCCAGAGTCACCATCCTCAGAGGTGTTTAAAAGGAGGCTGGGTGAGGCAGATGGTTTAGTTAATTAGAAGGTGTTACATTGGACTCTATCTTGAAGGTCTTTTCCAACCTGGTTAATTCTGTGTGATACTTGTGTAGTGTGCACAGATTTCTCTGCTGCTGCAGCTAAGCTCCTGGCACTTCATATATGGCAGGCAAGCTGAGTTGGGCACTAGATGCTCTCAGCAGTGACAGCAGTGTGCAGGAGGCTAAGAAGATGAATTGTGACTTTTCATGATGGACTAGCCAGCTAAGGCACAGATCTAAGTTCCTTCCCTGTGGGAGGGCTGCTACTGCTCTTTACAACTAAATCATTGTACTCACATCATTGTCCCATCCCTGGAGGCATTTGGGATCAGGCTTGGGACTCAGGGTGGCCTGGTCTGTGCCTGTGTTCTGCAGGGGGTTAGACTGAATGGCCTTTGGAGGTCCCTTCCAGCCTGAGGCATTCTATGATACTTTGATTCTATTTCTCCACCACTATCATAGTGGAGCTTCTGGATTTTCTGTGGGTGACAGAACATGGACTGAGATTTCTTTTTTCCTTTTTTTCAGTTGACAAGCTACAGCCCCAAGAGACTGATGAGCAGCAGTTACACACTGCTGGCTCTTCATATCTCTTTCTCATTGCATCTCTAGCTTGAAAAACATTTAAAAACTAAGTTTAATGCATTCTTAACCTGCTCATGGGATTGTGATAAACAGTTGGTGGGAAAAGCAGGCTGCTGAATCAGCAGAGAGCCACAGCAGGAACCAGTTGTGTCATAAGGTGGGCAGTGAGATTGGGTGCACTGAAAGGTGTCTAAGCAATAAGAAAACCCAGGAATGCAGTTTGCAAGATGTTGCCCAAAATTGCTCTGTCAGAGTATCTTTAATCACAGAATGTCAGGGGCTGAAAGGGACCTTGAAAGCCCATCCAGGCCAAGCCTCGAGCCAGAGCAGAATCACTTAGAGCAGATCACACAGGAACACATCCAGGCAGGTCTTGAGTATCTCCAGAGAAAGAGACTCCACAACCCCCCTGGGCAGCCTGTTCCAGTGTTCTGTCACCTTCACAGTGAAAAAAAAATCCTCCTCCTGGTTCCATGAAACTTCCTATGCCTCAACTTCCACCCACAGCCCTTTGTCCTGTCATTGGGCATCACCCAGCAGAGCCTGGCTCCATCCTCTGGGCATTCAGCCTGCATGTCTTTATAACCATGAATGAGGGCAGCCCTCAGGCTCCTCCTCTCCAAGCAGCAGAGCCCCAGCTCCTCAGCCTCTCCTCTTAAGGAAGATGTTCCACTGCCTTCATCATTTTTGTGACTCTGTGCTGGACTCTCTCAAGCAGTTCTGTGTCCTTCTTGAACTAGGGGCCCCAGAATTAGACACATAGCACTTTATCAGGGTTGACACTGAGGTCATCTTTGTTTTACAGCTGTCAAAATTAACATGAAGATCACCCAGAACACTGGTGGCAGAAAGGAGGAGTGTCCATAGCATGTTAAGTGCCATTTCCTAGCACCTCAATCAAGCAAGGATGGAGCCAGGCTCCACTCAGTGATGCCCAGTGACAGAACCAGGGGCAATGGTGGAAGCTGAGGTGTAGGAAGTTCCATGGAAACAGGAGGAAAAAGTTTTTCCATGTGAGGGTGACAGCACTGGCACAGGCTGCCCAGGGGGCTTGTGGAGTCTCCTTCTCTGGAGATATTAAAGACCTGCCTGGATGTGTTCCTGTGTGACCTGCTCTAGGTGATCCTGCTCTGGCAGGGGGTTTGGGCTGGGTGAGCTTTCAAGGTCCCTTCCAGCTCCTGACATTCTGTGATTGTGTGAAGTGCTTTCAGCTCCTGTGACAGGAATCATCACAGAAATAGGAAATGTTCTGTGATTTTTTTAGGGAAATAGAAGTAGCAAGTCACTCAGCCAACTGGCAAGGCACTTCAGATGCTCCTGACTGTGGCTATCTCTCTTTTCCAGGCTCCAGAAGGGAATGCCCAGCACCTGATAGCTAAGATTTCCTTCCCCTTCCACTAAATGAATGATAGCTGTGCTTTTAAACACAGCTAAGGGGGGAAGGGGATGGTGAAGGATAATGGCAGCAGTTTGGGCTGGCTCTTCTGGCTTGGCCTCAGCCCTCTTATCTCACCTAATGGCAGAGTGAGTGCCAATGTTTATTTGGCCATTCTCATTCAGCAGCTGCTCCTGTACCTTGGTGTTTTTCTTCCCAGATGGCAGCATGATGTTCCATAATAAAACTGACACATAAAACAATGCAAAATTTGTCTGAGAGAGGTCCAGCAAGCATGAGAAAAACAGCTGATACCTTTCAGAGCTTGCCAAGTTACCTGACCTTGATGCCAGAGTAATTACAGCCTGATCTGAGCAGAGGATAAGGAAAGAAAAGCTCTCACCAGATTGATCAGGTATGGTTCTGGAAGGGGTGTGTGGGGGAAAACTTATTATAACTCCTCTCCACCTTTTGGCTCTGTGACAAAATCAATTGCTGCAATCAAAAAGAGCTCCCAGAAGCCTCATATATTAGCAGGCCCTGTGAACTATTACACACTGGCTAATTAATGCCCTCCTAGATACAGGTTTTATTCAATTATCCTCTGATCTCAGTCAAAGGAAGCCTGAGGTGATAGCAACAGCTGTGTTTTCCTGGGGTTCATCTCTCATTTGTCAATATTTAGAAGCATTGAACAGAAATTAAATAGTTAAAACACCTAAATATTCTTTTTAAGCTCCCAGTTATTATAGATGTGATGGAGGGGCTTGCTTTATCCACCTCATTGCAGTGCACACATGCATATAATACTCTTGGTCCTGCTTTAAGGTCTAATGATTTTGAAATCTGATTGCTTTAGAAGTGCACCTTTTAATGACCCCTTACCAAAAAAACCCAAACAACCCAAATATTAGTTCACTAAAATGACTGAACCCTGCCAAAAATCCTCCTTTTACATCTTGCAATGACAATACACTGAAACTTTTTTTTTTTCTCCTTGTGGATTTCCCATTTTCTTGTGTTCTGTGTTCTGATCTTTAAGTCAATCATGCCAAATGGCTGAATGGCTACAGATGGACATGTGGAGATCCAGCTGCAGGACTGGGATCTCTGATTCTGAGTTCTTCAGGACAGGCAGAACCTCTTCAGCTCAGATGCAGAGCCCTGACCCACTCAGCTGCTCTTTCCTTTGCTAGCAAATCACACATGTGCACATGCACCAGGTCTGAGGAAGAGAGGAACACTTCTCCTTGCTCCCCTGATGGCACCACACACAAAGGATGTGACTTGTCCCACCAGTGCCAACAATCTTACCCATGATTTCATTCATGCTGCTTCCCCCAGTACCTGGCACTGAGGTTGCTGCTTGCTTGCTCTTGCCACAGGTGAGAGCCACCTACAGAGTCAGAATTGCAGAAAACAGCCAGTTGGAAGAGACCTCCAAGCTCACCCAGTTCAACTCTTGACCCAGCGCTGAAGGGTCAGCACAAAACCATGTCCCTAAGCACCAGCTCCACAGGCTGCTTGAACACCTCCAGAGTCAGTGACTCCAGCACTGCCCTGGGCAGACCATTCCAGTGTTTGAGATCCCTTCCAGTGAAGAAGTATTTCCTAGCATCCAGCCTGAACCTCTCCTGATGCAGTTTGAAGCCATTCCCTCTGATCCTGTTGCTTGCCACCAAGGATGGAGGCTGCCCTCTCCTTACTCCAACCTCCCTGCAGGGAGCTGTGGAGAGCAATGAGGTCTCTCCTCAGCCTCCTCTTCTCCAGCCTGAACACCCCCAGCTCCCTCATCCCCTCCTCATGGCCCAGGTGCTCCAGGCCCTTCTCCAGCCTCTCTGCCCTTCTCTGGACAGGCTCCAGCCCCTCAATGCCCTTCCTGTGGTGAGGGGCCCAGAGCTGAGCATGGCACTTGAGGTGTGGCCTTGGCAGTGCTGAGCACAGGGGGATGGTCACCTCCTGTCCCTGTTGCCCACTCTGTTTCTGATCCAGGCCAGGATGCCATTGACCTGCTTGGCCATCTGGGCACACTGCTGACTCATATTTAATCGATTGTCAACCAGTTCTCCCAGGTCCCTCTCCTTGTCTCCAGGTCCCACCTCCAGCCTGACTCCAGGAGCCAGCACCAAATCCAATCCTAAACTGGCCCCCAGTAGCTGCCACTTAGTCCTTACAGCACACAGAGGGTCATGGAAATTAATTAAATTAATTGGATTGGAAATAATTAAATGGAAATTAAATTAAATAACAGAAGAGGAGGGAGTGCAGTGATAAGGTGCAGGGACTGGACAGTCAAACCGAGCAGCAACGACTTCCATGTGGCCTGGTTTACACATTTGCAGCAAATGTCAGTCAAAACACAAAAGTCATCAGACAAAACAGCCTCCTGAACATCTCAAAATGGAGCTTTTCTGAAGAGCACCAGCACAGATAGGGCACTGCAGAAATCACCACTCCTGGAGTGTGAGTGGTTGAGCAGTAAAAGAAAAGGTCATCCTCTTTGTAAAAACTGGGTTACTTTGAAGATGCTTTCCTTACAACATCTGCATGATTAGCTTCTGCTTACAAAACTGCTCCTAAGAAGCTGTGAAGTCCTCTGCACCACTGGAACAGCAGTAGCCAAAGCAGCATGGCCAGTGCTAGAGAGGGAGTTCTGCTCTGGGGAGACCTCACCTGCAGTGCTGCATCCAGCTCTGGGGCCCTCAGGACATGGACCTGATGGAGCAGGCACAGAGGAGACCTCAAAAATGCTGAGGGCACTGGAACACCTCTGCTATGAGGACAGGCTGAGGGAGCTGGGGGTGTTCAGCCTGCAGAAGAGAAGGCTCCAGCCAGACCTAATAGCAACCTGCCAGGATCCAAAAAGGGCTACAAGAAGGCTGCAGAGGGACTGTTTGCAAAGGGCTGCAGGGAGGGGACAAGGGCATTGGTTTGAAATGAGAGCAAAGCAGATTGAGATTGGGTGTGAGGAACAAGTTCTGCACAATGAGGGTGCTGGAACACTGCAACAGGGAGGTAGTTGAAGCCTCATCCCTGGACATATACAAGTTCAGATTGGACAAGGCTCTGGGCAACCTGCTCTAGTAGAGGATGTCCCTGCTGACTGCAGGGGGCTTGGACTGGATGAGCTTTGGGGGTCCCTTCCAAACCAAACCATTCTATGATAACAAAGAACAACTCACTACTAAGAAAAAAAAGCTTAAATGCACCAGGTAGAACATGTGGGGTTTATTCTCTGCTGTGACACAGCTTTTTGTGTCTCAGTGACACATATCAGATGCCTCACAAAGAAAAAGAATCTACCTGATAGCCTCTCTAGCTGTACTGTTTCAGTTTAATGCTGATGTAACCCAGTGTTAACTTTTTTGCCACACCTCATTGACTAGACTCCAGGCTGAATATTTTCAGCCAAACTCTCTAAGCTTTTAAACTTGCCTATCTTTAGCAATGGAACAAAATATTACTGTAAAAAGCCAGCAGAGTCACTGAAGTGCAGTTTCACCCTGTTTGACATGCAGCAGCCTTTCCTTGCTTGCTAGCAGTCAGGAGGGGTGTTCTGTTGTGAGACAAAAGGTGCATCAGGTCCCTCTCTAAAAGCACATTCTTGCTTTGAGGTGTGCTGCTTTGAGGCTAATTGGAATATTTTAATAGAGAAAATTACATTATAGGCTGTGAAAAGGAAATTATGGTGATGTCTGCTTCACCCATAGGCTTGCTGAGATGTTTAGGAATAAGAACTCAAAGCATAGATAACTCAGTGTCTTGGGCTGGCACTCAGTCTCTGGGGCACAGCATCTCTGACTGTTAGCAGCTTCTGGCTTCTCCTCTCTGCTGAGCAACCTCACTAACCACTTTCCTTCTAACCCCCCTGCCCCATCCTCCAAACTCACCTTGTGTGTAAGGCAAACCTTGGGGTAAGGTGTAGGGGTGAGGAGAAGGTGGAAGGGTGGTTGGGAGCCCCTCCTGGGGTCTCTGATTTCTGGGAGGGGAGTTGTGTTTCTGTACTACCTTTAACTTGTATATATCTGTAACTATTCCTGTCTGTAGTGTCTATCTCTGCTTGTACATTGTGCTGAGCTGTAAATAGAGCTTCAGTCCTTAACTTCCAGCCAGCTGAGCCTGGTCTGGGTCATTTTACAAGTGTGGGGGGGCAGGGAACTCCCAAACCATCACAGGAGGGCTGACCAGGGCCACACCTCTTGTGCTCTAACTCTGTGCCAGACTTTTAGCTGAAGTGGCATTTCACCCTGGCCTGAGGGAGTGAGTTAGATGGAGTTTCCTGAAGGAAACTCAAATGTCCTAAAGCAATGAAAGGGTTAAGAAGATGATAGGATTTGTCTAGTGCCGTGTAATTCTTTGAGTCTGCTCCTCTCAACCTGACTTCAGGCTCTGGCCAATGTTCTTCTCCTCCAGCTGCCCAGAGGATCAGAAGGCTGCCTCTAGAAACAAGACTAAGCAGAAGCTGCCTGAATGAAAGCTTGGTGCTAGCTCAGGGGGTCCTTACAGACTCAATCAGGTTGGAAAAGACCTTTGAGATCATCAAATCCAACTTATCACTCAACATTATCTAATCAGGTAAACCATAGCACCAAGTGCCACATCCAGTCTCCCCTTAAACACCTCCAGGGATGGGGACTCCACCACCTCCCTGGGCAGCCCATCCCAATGCCAGTCTCCCCTTAAACACCTCCAGGATGCTGACTCCACCACCTCCCTGGGCAGCCCATTCCAATGCCAGTCCCTCCTTCTGTGAGGAACTTCATCATAACACCCAACCTAAACCTTGAGACTATGTCCCCTCATTCTGTCACTGGCTGCCAGGCAGAAGAGACCAATCCCCACCTGGCCACAACCTCCTTCCAGGTAGCTGCAGAGAGCAGTAAGGTCCCCCCAAGCCTCCTCTTCCCCAGGCATTCTGCCACTGTGCATTTCCTGGAGTCTGAAACCCTTCCAATGTAAATTAAAATCTTCTGACTAATATTATTGTTTAGATAGCATCTACACTTTTTACAACTCCCCCACATCCTCTTTTCAAGTTCTTTTCCCAAACTGCTCAGGAATGGCAACAAATCATAGCAGCTACTGTGGCTCATACCTCATCAGAATTGTCAGACAGGGATGTCTGTTAAAAGTCACCTTCAAAGCTGCATGGAAAGCAAAGGCTTCCATTTCCACACTCACTAAAGAGTAGTTTCACATCAACACTAACACACACTGATGAGGTTTTTTTTACAGAGACCCCAGATTGATCACTGTTTTAAGTTCAAGCATGTAAAGAAGCAGCAGAGGAGGAATGGGAGACATTCCCACCCAGGCCCTCTGCTGCTGAAAGGGACCAGTGGGAAAGGTGGGGACAGATTTTTCTGCAGGGTATGTTGTGACAGGACAAGGGTGATGGGTTTGAGCTAAAACCAGGGAAATACAGAATAAAATAGAAGAAAGAATTCTTTTACACTAGGGATGGTGGCAACCTGGGCAGGGCAGTGGATTCCCCATCCCTGGAAACATTCCAGGGTGGATTGGACAGAGCTCTTTGGCAACCAAACCTAGTGCTCACTGCTAAGTGGTTGGGCTAGATGAGCTCTGGGGGTCTCTTCCCACCCAATGCACTCTCTGATTTGCTGACTCTCCCAGCCAAGTCCTGTTATGACTGCCCCAGCATACCAAACCCTCTCTGTGATGCCCCCTGAGGTCTGTATGTGCTCTTAAGGAGCTCAGGTGAGGTTCGAGATGCTACAGCAGGGGCTCGGAGCATCCAGAAGCACTCAGGGCATGATCTCAAACTGCACCAGGGGAAGTTCAGTCTGGACATTAGGTCAGGCTCTGGAACAGACTGCCCAGCAAGGTGGAGTCACCAACCCTGGATGCATGTAAAGGTCATTTAGATGTGGTACTTGGGGATATGGAGATGAGCTTTGTAGAGCAGGGTTAATGGTTGGAGTTGGAAAAGACCCTTGGGCTCACCAACCTCAATGATTCTATGAAAGGAGATTCTCTTCTAACCAAGATTTTGTTTTCTTTTTTCCACAAAAGACCCTTCTGGAGCAGTGTTTCATTTGCACAACTTGTCGCCAGGTGTGCTGAAGAAAACAAAGTTTATATCTAGAAATAATTATTTGTTTGTTCCATTTCTCCATCTTTTCTCTTCACCCCTGAGTGCCTGTCGTGGTAGGCCTAGGCAAGCCAAATTGGGTTTATACCTTTCCTGGCTTGCCCAGACATATTTTTCTGCTTTCCTCCTGCTGTTTTGGGGGAGAGCAATGGCGGGAA
>VWYK01087395.1:4936-15344 GCA_013399775.1 Semnornis frantzii
ACATCTGTGGGATGGAGCAATGAGGTTTCCCCACAGCCTTTTCTCATCCAGACTAAACACCCACAGCTCCCTCAGCTGCTCTGCTCCAGCCCTGTTCTCCAGACCCTTCACCAGCTTGGTTGCCCTTCCCTTGCCCTGCTCCAGACCCTCAATGTCCTCCTTGTAGTGACAAGCCCAAAGCTGAACCCAGTACTGCAGGTGTGGCCTCACCAGTGCCAGCTACAAGGAGACAATCACTGCCCTAGTCCTGCTGCTGTGTATGTGTCTGTACAACACATCTCTGCTGACCTGTGGGTCCATTCTTGCTCACATTGCACCATACACTACTCTAGAAGGCATCTGGGTTGGGGCTCTTTTGCCAGGTGACAAAATGCAGCCTTTGCTTGTTGGTTTGTTGGGTTTTTTATTGAAATACTGTGAAGTGAAAACCAATCAGAGCAGTTTGTGATGTCCTGCCAGGCTGTCAGTAAATGAGCTGCTTCTCAACCACTGCATTAATTTCCATTCAGCATGGAAAAATTCATTGTCACTGGTGTCACTGCAGCAGAACCTTAATGGAATTGTGTAAAGGATTTGACACTTGGGTAATGAGAAAATCCACAAGCCCACTGATAAACAATTTCCAGCATGCCTGTGTAAACTTGTGCACAAACTGTCCACCAGCTGCTTTGAAGCAGAAAGAAAAAAAGAATTGGTTGTAATTTAGCTCTTTTTCCATTCTTGGTGTGGTTTGGCTTTTTTTTTTTTCTTGTTTAGACTCTCTTTGCTCCTGTTCTGCCAAGTTGTTGAGAAACAAACTGCCACAGTTTTTCTTAATCTACTTTTTAATCTTATTTTTTAAAGCTGCTCTCTCCCCTCTGCCTGCCCTTAGAGGTCAGCCAGTTCCAAACCCTTGCCATGGGCAGGGACACCTCCCACTAGCACAAGTCACTCAAGGGCTGGTCCAGGCTGGCCTTGAACACCTCCAGGGAGGCAGCAACCACAGCCTCCGTGGGCAACCTGTGCCAGTGTCTCACCACCCTCACTGTAAAGAATTTTCTTCCTAATATCCAGGGAATATAGGAGGAAAAAAATAGCAATTGGAAGATGTTTTGCTCCTAAATGCCATGCAAGAGCAAGTGAAGACTTGTATCACCTCTTCCCCTAGCACACCAAGCAAATAATAGGATTTCTTCTCTTTTTTGTGGGGTTTTTTTTTCATCTTTGGGTTTTTTTTTTTTAATGGGAAGGTGTGCACAGGGACCACACAATGACAGCAGAGAGCATCAGCAGCATTTGACAGCAGGCACTTAAGACCATGCAAATGAAACTGTCCAATATGCTCCACCTAATTAGCCAAGCATTTTCCATGAAAAAGTGATAAATCAGCCTCCTTTCCCTACATCAACCACAAGCAGAAATATTTCTCAGTAAAAAAAACCCTCACTGCTCCATACTGTGGTTTAGATTTAAAATGATTTAAAATGCAGAACTGAGGCAAGAGAGATTTCAGCTGGAAAATCCAAGCAGGACTTTCTTTTTTTCACCCTGACTGCAATCACTTTATTGCCTTAGTTACCATCACTGTGATAGCAAATAAAAAAACACTGCCACGTTCAGTTTTCCTTTTGTCTCAGCTATACCCTGATGTGTTCTGAAAGATCTGAGCTGCTGGGAGGTGTTCAGTAGGTGCCTGCAGTTTTAAGCTCTTCACCTGATAGCTGAGCTCATTTCTAAGCTCATTTTGAAGTTCATAACAGGTTTATTCAGTGTGATACAAAGGTTCTGTCTGCTTTGAATCACTGCACAGGGAGTGGAGAAGGAGGGATTGGAGGAGAAATTTGAAGCAGGAATTGGAGGAGAAATTGAAGAACAAGGAACTGTAAGAGCAGGAATTTTAGGAGGAGGAATTGGAGAAGGAACTGAAGAATAAGGAACAGTAGGAACAGGAATTTTAGGAGAAGGAAGTGGAGGAAGAGTTGGAGGAGAAATTGGAGGAGGAGGAATTGGAGAAGGAATTAGAAGAGGAATTGGAGAAGGAGGAATTTTAGGAGGAGTTGGAGAAGGAGAAATTGGAGAAGGAATTGTAGGAGAAGGAATTGGAGGAGGAGGAATTGTAGAAGGAGGAATTTTGGGAGGAATTAGAGAAGGAATTTTAGGAGGAGTTGGAGAAGGAGAAATTGGAGAAGGAATTGTAGGAGAAGGAATTGGAGGAGGAGGAATTGTAGAAGGAGGAATTTGGGAAGAATTGGGAGAAGAAGGAATTTTAGGAGGAATTGGAGGAATTGTAGAAGGAGGAATTGGTGAAGGAGGAATTTTAGGAGGAATTGGAGAAGGAATTGTAGAAGAAGGAATTGAAGGAGGAATTGGAGGAATTGTAGAAGGAACTGGAGAAGGAATTGTAGAAGAAGGAATTGTAGAAGGAGGAATTTTAGGAGGAATTGGAGAAGGAATTGTAGGAGTTCAGATGTGTGCCCTTCCTGAAGGAAAGGGTCAGTCTTCCTGCTTTAAAAAAGAGCAGCTGGATGGCTTGGTAAGAGCAGGGCAAGAAAGTCAGGAAGGGGAACCAGCTCCACGTGGTAAGTATTCAGTGTGAATTCTTCAGGGTTGTTTAAAACCCTTAGTTCTAGCCAACAGAGGGGGTACTGCTGATTTTTCTAGGCTCTAAATTGCTAATTCCAGTTAAATATTACAAAATATTCAGACATGCCAGGTCAGCAGACTTAGGCATTTACACACCTGAGAGCAAACCAAGCAAGCAATGAGGCTGCACTGCAAAGCCTGTTTGAAAGTCAGCCTTGTGTTATTTTTTCCTCCTGGAAATGCAAATTCGTTAGCAGCTGATGTTTTCCTGGCAGGTCATATGCTGCACCATGTGAAGATTGGGTTAAAGGTGAAGCAGTGTGTCCATCAAATCCCCTCCATCCTCATGGAAGCAACCATTCAGCCAATCACCCGCACGGTGCTCCGCGTTCGGCTCAGCATCGCTCCTGACTTCACGTGGAATGATCAGGTACAGAAAATAAGGGAGCTGGAGTAGGGTCAGGAAGCATTAATGTACCTTCAGTAAAGGGGATGATCACACAGAGCCTGTAGCTGTTTGGATAAAAGGAGGGGGGGGGGGAATACTTCTTTTAGCTGCAAAGCAAATTTGCTAATAGGACCAGAAGGACCTTTCCTGACTTTTGTAGGAAGCAGAACTCCAAAATCATCTTTTCATTTCCATGAGCTATGACAGGGCTGTACTCCTGAGAACTCTTGAGGCAAGTGCTTCCCCTGAGTGCTAATTGTAGTCACAGGCAGCTTGGAGCTGTGTGCCCAAAAAGGAGAAGCAAGAAGAGGAAGACCCAGAAGGCCTCTCTGAACTAGGGATGAGTGTCAAAGGCAGGAATTAAAGCCTTCAGAGGCAGCTGATGGGTGCCAACTCCCCTTGCTCCTTCTCCATGGCTCCACAGCTGTGCATTGCCAGCCTCAGTGCCTCTTTGCTGTTGGGGCTTGTCTGAGGGGACAAACTCTGATGTGTTTGGGATTAAACTCATCTCTACTTTGCAGTCCAGATGTGTGTGAAAGGAGTTGTAGGAGGTGCACAGTTCCATACCCTGTGAGCTGGAATCTGCTCCTCAGAAAGAGCTGGGAGATAACTGCCAATGAAATCCAGGTCTGCACCTGGGGGCATTGTGGTGTTGCTGCTCCTCCTGAAACTTCCTGTGGCACCCAGGCAGAGATTTGTGGTTTTGCTCTGAGATTTACACTGCAGGGAGATTATTCTGAGAGGTGGATGTGGAGTATCTGTTCTTTGCCTCAGAAATTAATTCTTAAATCCCTTGGAAGACAAATTTACCTCAAGCACAGCTCAATTAGAGCCTCCTTCCAGGTGAGTGGGGAATTTATAGTCCCTGCCTAAAGGCTTTTGCTTTGCTTTTGGGAGTTTTACCAAGTTAAACCTGTGAATGGGAGATTAGCAGTCAAGATACAGGAAGTTAACTTTTGTTTCCTGCCTGGATTTATTACAGAGGGATTTGAATGGATCCTCAACATGAATTAATTTTTGCTGCCTTTAGGTTGCTTTCTAGGACTGAAACAAGCTTTTGTTGTTCAACCTTTCATCTGCTTCACCTGGAGTCTATTAAAGACCAAAACCAAATCCACCACTGCTCCTCACATTAGATTGTGTTAAACTTTCTTACTCCTATTAAATATTTAACACAAAGTCATTTCTCAGCCCATTGGTAGATTTTTCTGCAAGGTTATAGCTGCAGCTTTATTTTCACACACTGAAAATGAGGCAGGACTGAAGTATACTCTCTTAAGTTTGAGTCTAAACTTCTAAAGTTGCAGCAAAACTTTGGCCAAAATCTGATTTTGAAATTTTTTTACCTGACCCCTTGGCACATTTGTTCCCAGAACTGCTTTGGAAACATTATAATTATTTTATTAATTCAGCCTCTGGAGCTTTTTTAGTGTGAGTTTGTATAGTGGTACTCAGCAAAACTGGGAAAACTTTCTCATTTTTTACCTTTTGGGTTTGTTTTAATGTTATTGTTTATTCAGTAGATTAAATTTAAAATTAAATTTTAACAAAATCTGTTACATTGTAATAGTCTCTCCAATGATAAATTCTGTTTTAAGTTTAACCACTGACACCCAGAGCTGCTTCCCTATCATCACACAGTATTTTCAGCAAGCTGTTTAGAAGAGGACTGTGAAGATTTGCAGGTGTAGCTGTAATTGGTACAAAAAGTAGCTGCCAAACAACTCTTTTCAGAGAATGGCAGCAGCAAAGTGAGCCTGGATCCTTCAGAGAGCTGCCAGACCTGCCTGGCACACCTAGAGATCCTCATTGTATCTGTAACAGAGCTGTTCTCTACCTTTCCAGGTGCATGGCACTGTTGGAGAGCCCTGGTGGATCTGGGTAGAAGACCCTACTAATGATCACATTTATCACTCAGAGTACTTCATCATTCAGAAAAAGCAGGTAATGAGCTTTATTCAGAGTCTCCCAGCAGCACAGAAACAAAGTTGGTGGCTGCAGGTTTGTAAGGTCAGTGTTTTGCCCTAAGCAGATTTTGGGGTCAGTAAGACAGCTTTCAGCAGCATGGTACAGGTCACAGCTCACAGGATGTCAGGGTTGGAAGGGACCCAAAGAGCTCATCCAGTCCAACCCCCTGCCAGAGCAGGAGCAGACAATGCAGCTCAGGGCACACAGAACACATCCAGACAGGCCTGGAAAGGCTCCACAGAAGGAGACTCCACAACCTCTCTGGGCAGCCTGTGCCAGGGCTCGGGGACCCTTCCAGGCANTTCTCTAATCTCAGGTGTCTCTTTTCCTCTCCCTTTGGTGGGACAGTTGTTGCCAGGTGGGAAAAAAAAATACAGACTGCAATGTTTTTGTTTGCTAAAGAAGATGATGAAGAATCAGCCTTATTTTTACTTTAGTCCATGCAAACAAAATCCATTCCCAGTGGTGAGGAAATATTTTATGAAGGCATGGCAGTTTGGTGCACACCTCATTGATTGCTTTGTCTTGGCAATGCTTGTGGAGGCAAACTCTGCTTTCTCAAGTTCCTGGTTTGTCTGTGCAGTGATGATTCTCTCCCATTTGCACTAGGTCATTAGTAAAGAGCCTCAGCAGCTGGTGTTCACAATCCCCATTTTTGAACCTCTTCCTTCTCAATATTACATCCGAGCTGTGTCTGATCGGTGGTTAGGAGCTGAGGCTGTATGCATCATAAATTTCCAACACTTGATTCTTCCAGAGAGACATCCACCCCACACAGGTAACTCCCAATGGGATCATTTTGCTTTAACTCAGCTTGTTTGTATTGATTTGCCTTATAGTGCAAAAGATCTCTTCTGCTTCATCACCAAAAGCAGTTTGTGTTCTGGAGACCATTTCTTTAACTTTAAAGCTCTCTAATAAAGGACCCACAAGAAAGCTGAGAAGGGACTTTACAAGGGCTTGGAGTGACAGGATGAGAGGGAATGGATTGAAGCTTGAGGGCAGATTTAGCTTGGAGATTAGGAAGAAATCCTTTAGAGTGAGGGTGGCGAGACACTGAAACAGGTTGCACAGGGAGCGCATAGACACCCCCTCCATGGAGGTGTTCAAGGCCAGGTTGGATGAAGCTTTGAGCACCCTGGGCTAGTGGAAGGTGTCCCTGCTCATGGCAGGGGGTTGGATCTGGAAGTTCTCTAAGGTAGGTCTCTTCCAACCCAGACCATTCAGTGATTCTATGAAGATTTTCAATTCCTGAAGCAAAACCAACTCACTTCATCTCACTTACCACATAGAATGCTGTGTGACAGCAGCCTTTCAGTTCCTCCAGGTTCTCTGTAAACCATAGGAAAATGGCAACTGCCATACAAAACTGATCTCTAGGTTACAGTATGGCTTATCTTACTGCCTGCAAGTGTTACATTGCTTCTGGAACCAGCTGAGAATAGTCTTTGAATGGATGGTTGTATTGTAACTGGCATTCAGGAAAGAAAAAAAGAAACACAACATTTTGAAGATATAGAATGATAGAGCTGTTTTGCTTGGAAGAGCCTTCTAAGACCATCCAGTCCAACTTTCAACCCAGCACCACCACGGCCACTAAACCCTGTCCCAAAGTGCCATGTCTACATGTCCCTTGGACACCTCCAGGCATGGGGACTCCAGCACTTCCCTGGGCAGCCTGTGCTGCCCTGACCACTCTTGCAGCAAAGAAATGTTTCCTCATCTCCAACCTAAACCTCCCCTGGCACAATTTCAGGCCTTTTCCTCTCATTCTATCACTTGGTAGTAGAGACCAACCCCACCTCACTGCAACCTCCTCTTGGGGAGCTGCAGAGAGCAGTGAGATCTCCCCTCAGCCTTCTGCTCTTCACACTGCACACCCCCAGCTCCCTCAGCGGCTTCTCCCCGGCCCTGTTCTCCAGACCCTTTGCTTGCATGCCCTTCTCTTGACATGCTCCATCCCCTCAATGTCCTTTGCCAGCTTTCTTGTCCTTCTCTTAACCTGCTCCATCCCCTCAATGTCCTTTCCCAGCTTTCTTGCCCTTCTCTTAACCTGCTCCATCCCCTCAATGTCCTTTGCCAGCTTGCTTGCCCTTCTCTTAACCTGCTCCATCCCCTCAGTGTCCTTGCCAGCTTGCTTGCCCTTCTCTGGCCAGACTCCATCCCCTCAAGGAACCATTTTACTATCATCACTGAAATAAACCCATCCTAGCAAGCACCATTCCAGTCCCAGACATCACATTTCAACCCAGCACCGCTGATCAAGTCATGGCCTTCCCCCTCCCTGCTCCCCTTTTAACACTTGGCACAGGAGCATATGTTTGTGTTTTGCTGCCTTTTTTTTTTTTTTTTTCTTATTTCTGGATCCATAAATTGCTTTATACATTCATTGTGCCTGATGTCATTGTGAAACCTTTCCTCTGTAATTGCATTTGGCTCACCCAGCAGCCTGTGAAGGGAGTGCTCTCGCAACGCCTCCCTCCTCACACGGTGTTGTCCTCTGGCATGCAGAAATTCACATGTGTTTGTGAAGTGTTTAGCTATTGTTACCCTGTACCTAGGCTGTCTTGCAGAGCATGTGCAACCTTTTTATCTAATTGACTGATCACTGACTACTATTCAGAAGAAACAGAAAGATATTTACACATCACCAGTTATGGAGCCTCTAGGATTTATGGTAATTGATTTCAATTCCCATCTGGTTTCCACTCAACAATGAAGTACATAGAGGCCCTGCTAGGCAAAAAAAAACTGAAATAAATAAAAAAGGCCCTTCTTTCTCCTCAGCAGAGCCCAAGGAATCACAGTTTCAGTGGGAATGATAAAACAGCCATAAGGTATCAGTGAAAAGCACGTGGAGAGTATTAGGCATCATTGACTCAGTAGGTTTTATGATTCCCATATCGTACCTCAACATGGAGCACCCTGAAAAGGCAATGAGACCTCCAGCCACACACCAAAAAAAAAAAAGAACCCAAAAAAATCACCAAACTTCAAAGCAAGCATCTGCATAGCAGAATCACTGCAGTCTCCTTAATTTGGTAGGATTCCAAATCCAATCTGGTTATATATATCATCTTCCAGATTCCACAATCTCCACTTGTTTGGATAGCAGATGCCCTTGCGATACACTGAGGATCACATATTGAAAGGCTGTTTGTTTATTTATTAAGATGATGTCTTTAATTACGTGTCTGAAGGATTAGATGCAAAGTGTAGTTGGGCTCATCTGATTTGTATTACTCCATCAACTCAGAAATTCCAAAGAATTCTTCCTTCTGAAACAGATTTTGTGCTCAAATCTGAAAAGCAGAGACTCTGCTATCCTCCAGCTCCACATTCTGTTTTCATAAGGAGCTGACCATACCTCTGGTCTAATAGAGGGAGCTTAGACCTTGCTGCAGCTGGGTGAAAAGGAAACAGCTTTAAGAGAAGAGATTTCTGCAAGTGGCTACTTTGTTGCTATCAGAACACTGACAGCAGCACTTGCAGAGACACTTCTGAGCTATAGAATTTATTTTGTTATTCCTTACCAATGACCTAAATGTGGGCTCTGTGTCATAGCAGAAATTAAAGAAACTAATTTCCTGTGTAGTGTCAGAGAATCATAGAGTGGTTTGGGTTGGAAGTGACCTCTGGAGATCATCTAGTCCAGCCCCCTCTGCAGTAAGCAGAGGCATCCTCAGCTAGATGTAAGTCGCTTTCCACTGAAAACAGGATCTCATCTCCATAGTACATATCTAATACCTTTATCTTCATAGTAAATGTTGTGTCCTGGCAGTTCTTGTTATGCACTTAGGATGACTTTGTGTTCTTAGAGCTTCTAGACCTGCAGCCTTTGCCTATCACAGCCCTGGGATGCCGGGAATACGAAGCCCTCTACAAATTCACCCACTTCAACCCCATCCAGACGCAGATATTTCACACACTTTATCACACCGACTGCAACGTCCTCCTGGGAGCACCTACAGGTTCTGGGAAAACAGTTGCAGCTGAACTTGCCATCTTTAGGGTGTTTAACAAGTATCCCACATCCAAGGTGAGTAAAGCATCTTGTGTCAGGCAGGTTTCCAGCGAGGCCAAAGGCTGCGGGGAGCTCAGCTTTGCTTTCTGCAGTTGGCAGCTGTCTGGATGCAAAGGGTGTCCTGCATCCTGTAATTTGGGCTCTTCTTTCAACTTCATCTGCTAATCAGTGTACAATGAGAGTTAAATCTCAAAGCAGGGCATAGAAGCATGCTGGATTTCCTCTCCTGTGCTTAGCTGAATGCCCTGCTTTAATCTCCTGTAGCTCCTAGCTGCCCTCCATGGGAACACAACCAGCCCAGGCTCTCTCTCATTGAAACAAATAAACTGCAATGAATTACTACAAGCCAGTTTTCTCTTCCTCCTTGCCCCTGTGTTTTGTTCCTTAAAACTGCCTCAATGCTGCACAATTGAGCTTCTGGAGCTTCGTTTTCCAGGTTAAATCTATATTTATACCTTGACTTGGCCATCTTGCCTTGGTAAGCTACACTTCAGCTTGGAAGCCTTTGGAAGAGAAATTTACCTCTGTGAGGTTTAGCCTGAGAAGAACCACTGAAATCAACAGAAACCATGGACACAAATCCCTCTTTCCTCTTTGAAATGTCAGTACCTTCACCTGGTGTGTTAGTTTCAGCCAGGTGAAGAAGATACTCAAAGGTTTACAGCTTATCTGTTAGGCTTCCAAAATAGGCAGTTCGCAAAGGACAAAGCCTTTGGGTTTGGGTAGAGCTGCAAACCTCCCTCTGCATTTCAAAGGACCTCTGGGAATTCTTCAGGGAGCAGCTTCTTCATCTTCAAAAGCTTCAGAATATTTAACTGCAACTAATTCTATCAATAAATATGATACTGAAAACTGATGTGCTATTTAAAACAAGTAGTATCTACCAAATAAATAGTATAAAGAAATAAATATCTAAATAACTCTATGTAAATAAATGGATACACGCATAGTATGTGTAAAATACTCTATATAAAAGAAATGTGATATATAAAAGACTCTATGAAGATAAATATATCTCAAATACAGACTAGATAGGAATAAATATATAGAAAATAAAGACTACATAAAAATACATATATAGAAAATAAAATCTCTGTAAAATAAATACCTATAAAATAAAGGCAATGTAAAGTAAATATGTAGAAAATAGACTATTAAGCATAAATCTGTATAAAATAAAGACAAGATAAAATAAATATAAAATGAAGACTACACAAAAATAAATATACACCAAATAAAGACTGTATAATGTAATTATGTATAAAATAAAGACTATATAAAATAATTATGTATAAAAGAGACTATTAAACATAAATCTGTATCAAATGAAGACTATACAAAATAAATATAAAGACTACATAAAAATAAACATACATAAAGACTGTATAACATAATTATGTATAAAA
>VWYK01087395.1:15682-25811 GCA_013399775.1 Semnornis frantzii
TAAAATAAATGCAGCTAAAGTAGACTATATATAAATAAATGCAGCTAAAATAGACTATATGTAAAATGAATACATCTAAAATAGACTATATAAAAATAAATATAAAAGACTCTATAAAAATAAATATATCTAAAATGAAGACTATATCTAAAATAAAGACTATATCTAAACTAAAGACTATATACAAACTAACCCTATCTAAAATAAAGACTAAAAATAAATATATCTAAAATAAAAANTAAAGACTAAAGATAAATATATCTAAAATAAAAACTATATAAAACAAACATTATATGTAAAATAAATACTGGGCATAAGCATTGTGTATAAAATAAATGCTATGCCTAAAATAAACATTTTACATAAAGTAAATATTCTAAATCAATACTACAAACAAATATTATATCTCTCTATATATAATAAATAAATCTTGCTTCCCCACATTCTTTCTGTCCCTGCCCCTTGCAGAACAGGCTTCTTCGAGGAAAGATATTGTGATATTTTGCTGAAAATCCTCAGCTTTTGAATTTAATTGTGAGTGCTTTGATAATTCCATGGCATAATTAGAAAATCAGGTGAGAGATTCATCGATTCATTTGGAAATTCTGATTATTATTCTTTAAATTCTGATTATTTCTCCTCTGCAAATGCTTATAGTCCTGGGAAAAAAGAATCCCAAAGCATTTATATAAATATATAATAAATAGTGTGATAAATAGTTCAATTTCAATAAATTGTTGTTTATGTATTTGCTTCTTTTCATGACTGAGGGAACAGAGAAGCATTTTCAAATCCAAACTCAGTCTTAAACAGAATCATGTTCTAGCTCAGTTAAAGCACTCAGACAAGGAATCTTTATTGAAATGTACCTAAAAGGCAAAATCTATTTTCTATAGTCTTTATTTTATACATCTGTATTTCATACAGTCTTTATTTTAGGTATCTTTATGTAGTCTTTATTTTATATTTATTTTCTATAGTCTTAATTTGATACAGATTTATGTTTAACAGTCTATTTTATACATAATTATTTTATATAGTCTTTATTTTATACATAATCTATTTTCTATAGTCTTTATTTTATACATATGTATTTTATACAGTCTTTATTTTAGGTATTTTTTTTATGTAGTCTTTATTTTATATTTATATTATATAGTCTTTATTTTATACATAATTATGTTATACAGTCTTTATGTATGTTTATTTTTATGTAGTCTTTATATTTATTTTGTATAGTCTTCATTTGATACAGATTTATGTTTAATAGTCTCTTTTATACATAATTATTTTATATAGTCTTTATTTTATACATAATTACATTATACAGTCTTTATTTGGTGTATATTTATTTTTGTGTAGTCTTCATTTTATATTTATTTTATCTTGTCTTTATTTTATACAGATTTATGCTTAATAGTCTATTTTCTACATATTTATTTTACATTGCCTTTATTTTATAGGTATTTATTTTACACAGATTTTATTTTCTATATATGTGTTTTTATGTAGTCTTTATTTTCTATATATTTATTCCTATCTAGTCTGCATTTCAGGTATATTTATCTTCATAGAGTCTTTTATATATAACATTTCTTTTATATAGAGTATTTTACACCTACTATGCATGTATCCATGTATAAAATTTGATACTTGTGAGATTTGAACATGCTCATTGCTGGAATTAATTCAGATTTGACTTCTGCCTTTGTGACTTTTCCTTCCCAGGCTGTGTACATTGCACCCTTAAAGGCCCTCGTCCGGGAAAGAATCGAGGACTGGAAAGTTCGGATTGAAGAGAAACTTGGTAAAAAGTAAGTTGTGCTGAGGAATGGGACTTGGTGTGTCTGTGGTGTTTGCTAGGAAGGCAGAGGCAGGGTTACTTACTTCAGACAGGTCTGAAAATCCTCTGGGAAGTCTTTACCCAGACCCAAAATGGGTTTGTTTAGTTATCTTTCTTCTCCAAGAGTGATTAGGGGTTAGTATTTGAAAATGGCAACATTGTGAAGCTGCATAAAGCTGGGATCTTTCTTGATTGCAGGGTTGTAGAGCTGACAGGTGATGTGACTCCAGATATGAGAGCTATTGCCCAAGCTGACCTGATCGTTACTACCCCAGAGAAGTGGGATGGTGTCAGCAGAAGCTGGCAGAACAGAAGCTATGTGCAGAAGGTTTCCATTCTTATCATCGATGAGATCCATCTGCTAGGTGAGTGTGTTCTGTTGGCTCTGATCGGGATTGTTGCTACATTGGAAGAAGTGTGCTGGTACCTAGGACATGAATGTGCTTTTTGACATCTGAACCTTCTGCTTTTACAATGGATTTGGCATTCGCTAGGGGACGAGAGAGGCCCAGTGTTGGAAGTCATCGTGTCTCGAACGAACTTCATTTCATCGCACACGGAGAAGCCAGTGAGAGTCGTTGGCTTGTCCACTGCTTTAGCCAACGCCAGGGACCTTGCTGACTGGCTGAACATTAATCAGGTATGCAGAACGTGCTGCACGAGCCCACAAGAGCAGTCTGTGAGCTAGTTCAAGGTTAAACCCAAAGCAAATGTTTCCTCCTAGATGGGTCTGTTCAACTTCCGCCCCTCGGTCCGCCCGGTGCCTCTGGAGGTGCACATCCAGGGCTTCCCTGGCCAGCACTACTGCCCGCGCATGGCCAGCATGAACAAACCTGCCTTTCAGGGTAAGCAGCCAGCTCCTGGACCTTTCTCTTCTCTCTGCAACTGACCAAAAAAAAAAAAGCACTGCACGGTGCTCATCTGCAGCACATTTACACCACGTGTAGCTGTGTGTACTCTGGGGGTGCATAGGAGGAATCTGCTCCGCTGCTGGCCCAAAGCTATGTCTGAAACACGAAGTGTGCCGCAAGCGGAGCACGGAACAGAGGAATGTGGTGGATTCAGAGCACAAGAGTAAAATTAGTGCTAATGAAGGGAAAATAAAATGTGTTTTCTCTTAGTGTTTGACACCATAAAGAAATGTTTGTGCAAAAATGCTGGAGATTTAGAAAGCAATAAACTAAACTCGTTCCTCTTATTGATCTGCTGAGGGACTCTCATATGGACCACTGGGTGTAAGCATGAAAACCAATTGTGAACAGAAGTTGCAAGGCAGGCTAACCTCCTATAATTCTACTTTGAAAGCAATAACCATAAAATTCCAAATTGGTAGTACATCCAGATATGCTTCTGGTTTCAATTCTTTATTCTTAACCAACCTGGCAAGCAGGATGAGTTCAGGAAAGCCTCTGGTATTTTGTTTGAACGTGCACTGGTTTGGTTACATAAGGAATATTTATTACCCCCATTAAAAATAACCTCCCAAATAAATTGTGTCGTGTGAAACGCTGTCGATTGTGAGGTGCCATTTGTGAGGTGACTTTTGAGCTGCTTTAATTAGCCTTATGACAGAAGCCAAAGTATTGATTGTGGACTAGAGACCAATCTCGACAGCTCAGATTATTTACACCTCCGCCAGAGCGTTGTACAAAAACACTAATGAACAATAAATCTGTCTCAGGCTGGTTTCCCACACCTGTTCCTGGAGAAACAAAAATCCATTAGATGCTGGGCTTTGGCCTTTTAGATTCTGTAGATACATTGGCATATGCAGTTGTGAGATCTAAATACACATGGATTATCCTGTTTGAATAACGCTACAACCTCATGGTGTGCGGCTATGCAGGAGCACAGGCCGGGGAGTGTTGGTGAGCTAGGGTGGAGAGTGAGCAAGAGGCATCACAAGTTAACTAGGCAGAAATTTAGTTGCTTAGAATGAGAATTCAGTGAGGACACAGACAAGTGGCATAGATTAGAGATTGAGAGCATTCGAAGTTCTGCAGACGCTGGTTGGTGTCTCAGGTGCTTGTTGATGTTGAGGAATCTGTCCACAGCTGATTTACTGAGGGCTTTTTCCCCCACCTTGTTTGATGTGATACAGTCAAGGTTATGGTAGCATTTCCATGGCAGCACTTACTCCTGAAACCTTCCAAACATGGGCTGAGCAAGAAGATGCTGGTTTTCAAAGTCCTAAAGCACAACTGGTTTGTGTGTGTCAGACTGATTGATAAACAACAAAGTTCTTTTGTACCCTAACTGCCCACTTTCACAGCAGCTCTTGAAAAGTCACTTCCCACCTCTTTGTGCCTCTTAGGTTTGGGTAGATGGAAGTGATGCTTTGCAGGCAGAATCTGAGTTAGGCAGAAAACAAGTTCTGGACCTTGATGAATCTCAGCTTGAGACAACATATCCCAGTAGGGTAGAAAAATCATCACTTATTAGGCTGAGGTAGAAGAGTTCACAAGCTTTGAAGTCGAGAAAGCTTGGTCAGGTTTGTGGTGTTTTGGTGGAGGTTTATTTCCCTAAGTGCTTCTCTTGATGAGCTGACAATGATCAGGACAGATTAGTTCCCACTCAGCTAAGCACAGTTGGATGTTCTTTGCTTCAGAGAAGCTGTCTGGCTGTCCTCAGTTGTCTGTTGGGATTCACATTATATCATTTCACCTTCTTCTACTGTCTTCCTTCTGAAAAATTAGCCAGGGGTGGTTTGGGACTCATATTCCCCTCAGTGAGACACTGACACAGGCTGTCCAGGGAGGGTGTGCATGTCCCCTCCCTGAAGGCGTTCAAGGCCAGGTTGGATGGGACCTTGAGCAGCCTGCTCTAGTGGGAGGTGTCCTTGCCCATGGCAGGGGGCTGGAACTGGATGATCTTTAAGGTCCCTTCCAACCCATTCTAGGATTCTGTATACACAGATCTACACCCACCTGCAGAAGGGTCTGTCAGCTCTGCAGGAGCTGCCAAGAGCAGCTCTACTCTTTGTCCTTAAAGGGCCTCATTCCCTCCACAGCAATCCGGAGCCATTCCCCAGCCAAGCCTGTGCTCATCTTTGTCTCGTCGCGGCGCCAGACGCGGCTGACTGCCTTAGACCTGATCGCGTTCCTGGCCACCGAGGACGATCCCAAGCAGTGGCTGAAGATGGATGAGAGAGAGGTAGGAGCATTTTGCCTGCATTATTTCTGCTTTGCTTCTGCTTTATTGGTGTTTATTAGTAACCTCTGAAGGCTCTGGAAGAGGAGGCAACAGGGGCAAGCAGGCTTTGCCTTTATTAGTTTGTAACATTTGCATAGGATTTGGGTTTGAGTTAACGAGCTGAACGCTTGGACCTACCAACTTACTGCACTCTGATTATGTAAATGTAAAAGGCTGAGGATTAAGGCCCAACTTGTTGTCTCTTACCACCCCTATGCAGAACACAGTTGTGTTTAAAGCACTCACAGCTTCAAGTGGGCATTTCTTTGGGTAATTATGAGAGCACTCCAAGGTCTCCTGGAAGCCTTCTCCTCTCCAGGCTGCAGGGCCCCAACTCTCTCAACCTGTCCTCACAGCAGAGCTGCTGCAGCCCTCTCAGCATCTTGCTGGCCTCCTCTGCACTGGCTCCAACACTTCCATGTCCTTCCTGTGCTGGGGGCTCCTGAACTGCCCCCAGGACTGCAGCTGGGGTCTGAGGAGAGCAGAGCAAAGGAGCTGACATCAGATTCCTTTGAGAATACACTGAATAGTTTTGTTCCATGGTGTCAGTGAGGTTGTTATGTGATGGACAAGTGCTAGTCCATGTTTGTGTCTGGCTCCCAGTCAGCACACTTCATGAGGCTCCTTTAAACTGCTCTAAGCACTGCCATCCAAAATCAGCTGCCAGACTGACACTGAGGCAGGCACAGGTTCCTGCAGCCACTCAAAGGGACTTTTCTCTGTTACCCAGCATGGCAGCATCACTGTGATGGAAACAGAAAGATGCAAGCATTGTGGGGGAGTGATTGGAGTGTGGGAGAAACCAGTACTGATCTCGTGGGAGAGGTTAATACTGGATCTTGTGGGAGACACCAGTACTGAATCTTGTGGGAGAGACCAATACTGGATCCTGTAAGAGACACCGGAACTGGGTCTCATGGGAGAGAATAGAACTGGATCTTGTGGGAGACACCAGTGCAGGATCTTGTGGGAGAGACCAGTGCTGGATCTTGTGGGAGACACCAGAGCTGGATCTTGTGGGAGACACCAGTGCTGGATCTTGTGGGAGAGACCAGTGCTGGATCTTGTGGGAGACACCAGAGCTGGATCTTGTGGGAGACACCAGTGCTGGATCTTGTGGGAGACACCAGTGCTGGATCTTGTGGGAGACACCAGTGCTGGATCTTGTGGGAGACACCAGAGCTGATCTTTGTTGCCTGCTAATCAGCTGTGCCATCATCTTAGCTTCCCTCTTCTCTGTGGAGCTGCTCCCTGCAGCTCTGTGCCAAGCAGGCTCTCGCTGGCAGCATGTGAAGGCTTCTGTGCACACAGTTCCAGGCTGCTTCTCTTCCCAGTGTTCACAGATTCATTCACAGAATGCCGTAAGCTGGAAGGGACCTTGAAGCTCATCCAGGGCCAACCACCCTGCCCGAGGCAGGGACACCTCCCACACTAGCCCAGGCTGCTCCATGCCTCATCCAGCCTGGGCTGTCAGCTAACAGGCCAATGAAAGGAGAAACTTTATGCTTACCCTGAGTTTTATATAACCAGGAGATGATTTTTAAATGTGCACTTTCTAGCTTAAATTCTCCTCTGGAACTGTCAGCCAAGCCTGTCTCATTCAAACTGCCATTACTTAGCTTGTTGAAAGGGACAGCAGCTGAGATTACCCTTCTGGAAACAGAAAGTGCCACCAGTTTGTGCTGGAAAGCTTGGGTGAGATCAGTTCTGCATGAGGAGCTCGAGAGGAACCAGTCCTTCTCTTCCAGAAATTGCATCCCCATCTGTGGTGGCAGCAGATGCTGCAGTCCTCTTACAACATAATTTATTAGAATCGAGTTTTCAGTTTATTTAGTTTTCCTCTCATGTTTGTACTTCTTTTTTGTTTTTGCCCTAAAAGCAAAAGCACAAAGTAGTGTTTCTTGCTTGCTGTTTGAAGTTGGAGTGCAGTTCTCACCAGCAGACAGGCAGGGGCTCTTCTGACTGGGGTCCTTGAGAGAGTTTTTGAAAGCAATACATTCTCTGGCCAGATGCTTGCATTATTTTGTTTATGTAGTTGCAGTGCAAGGCCAGAGCAGAGCTGTACCCATCTACCCAGCTTGAACTTGAACCACAGGGATTTTCCCATTCTGCTTTGTGCATCATTTTCCCATCTGCATCTTGTTAAGGCCATTCTTTATGAAACCTCTAGAAATAACTAAAAGCCTTTAGCACAAACATACCTACTGAGATCTTCAGCAGCATCCATCCCAGGCACCAGCCACCTTCCACTGCACTCAAGGCCACATCCACTTCTGCTGTCTCCAGCAGAAGGAGGACACAGAGCTGCTGGAGTGAGTCCAGAGGAGGCCACAAAGATGCTCCAAGGGCTGGAGCAGCTCTGCTGTGAACACAGGCTGAGGGAGCTGGGGGGGTGCAGCCTGCAGAGGAGAAGTCTCCAGGGGGACCTCAGAGCTGCTGCCAGTGCCTGAAGGGATCTTACAGAGGGACTTTGCATGAGGGTGTCTAGAGACAGGCCAGGGGGGAATGGTTTGAAGCTGAGGGAGAGCAGGGTTAGACTGGAGCTGAGTTCTTTAGGATGACGGTGGTGAGAGCCTGGCACAGGCTGCCCAGGGAGGCTGTGGCTGCCTCCTGCCTGGGGGTGTTCAAGGCCAGCCTGGATGAGGACCTGAGCAGCTGAGTCTGGCTGAGAGGTGTCCCTGGGCATGGGGAGGAGGTTGGAGCAGATGAGCTCTGAGATCCCTTCCAACCTGAGCCACTCTAGGATTCTATGATCCTCCACTAGAATCAGGCCCTTCTTGATTCTGGGATTTTAGAGGTGTGAAGGTATGAAGGTGGATCTGTGTCTGTACACCCATGCAGCCATACTTGGGAGTGTGAGTTACACTTTGCCTCGGAGATGTGGTCTGCATGGCTAAAAACCAAAGCAAAGAAAAACAAACCAAGCAAGCAAACAAATACAACCAAGCAACACCAACAAAAATGTACAAAATGTTTAAAATCTGGGATAAGGAAATCCCAAGAATTATTGGAAAGACAAAACCTTACTTTTCCATCCCTAACCTTTAAATCAAATAACCTATTATCCCCATGTTATTGTTCTGAGGTAATGCTGTGCTATAAAACAGGACCAGCAGAATCTGGTCTGTGTTACCAATATTGCTGTCTTTTAGACAAAATTAGATTTTTTTTTTTTTTTAATGTTTCTTATTGAGCTCTTTTAAGCATTTTGTTCATGTGGGAAAGTTCTGGAGTACGAGGATAAGTTCCACTCTTCATCAGAAATCATTTTATAAGATGATTTTGGTTTGCCTTTAAAGATCAGGAAGGTAGCCAAGAACAAAAATCATTTTACAAGATTATTTTTTCCCCTACCTTTAAAAGATCAAGAAGGTACCAAAGGACAAAAATAATTCTGTGAGGTGATATTTTCTTTTTTCCTGCCTTTACACTTCACAAAGGTGCTCAAGAACAAAAAAAAAAAAAATAATTCTGCAAGGTGATTTCTTTTTTTCTGCCTTTAAAAGATCAGGAAGGTACCCAAGAATAAGAAAAATTCTGTAAGATTATTTCTTTCTGCCTTCAAACATCACAGAGGGACCCAAGAACAAAAATAATTCTGTAAGATTAGTTGTTTGTGCCTTTAAAAGATCAGGAAGGTACCCAAGGATAAGAATAATTGTGTAAGGTTATTTTATTTCTACCTTTAAAAGATCAGGAAAGTACCCAAAAATAAGATTAATTCTATAAGATTGTTTTTTGTACTTTTAAAAGATCAGGAAGTTACTCAAGAATAAGAATAATTCCATAAGGTTATTTTTTTTTCTGCCTCTAAAAGCTCAGGAATGTACCCAAGGGTAAGAATAATTCTATAAGATTTTTTTTTTTTTTTACCTTTAAAAGTTCAGGAAGGTATCCAAGGATAAGATTCATTCTATAAGATTATTTTTTTCTACCTTTAAAGTTCAGGAAGGTACCCAAAAATAAGATTAATTCCATAAGATTATCTTTTTTCTGCCTCTAAAAGCTCAGGAAAGTACCCAAAAATAAGAATAATTCCATAAGATTATCTTTTTTCCCTGAGGAAGGTGCCCAGGAAGAAAAAATCATTTTATAAGATGATTTTTTTTTCCTACCTTTAAAGCTCAAGAAGGTAGCCAAGAAGAAAAAACAATTTTATAAGCTGACTTTTTCCTACCTTCAAACATCAGGAAGTTACTCAAGGACAAAAATAATTCTAGAAGATGATTATTTATTTTTCCTCTCTCTACCTTTAACCATCAGGAACAAAAATAAGGTGGCTAAGAATGATTCCTATTTACTTCCCTCCTGCTAGAAGTTCAACTTCCTCCTACAAGATGTTTTTTACAGCCCAAAAGCATGCAGTAAAGAAAAAAAAAAAATAACATTTAGCTCTAACAAGGAGCTGCTTTTATTTCACTTAACATCTGCAGCAGATGTGAAATATGTAATTATTTCTGTCCAAGCCTTCATAACTTTCCTGATGCTTTTGTTTGGCAACATCTTTCTTCTATTGGGCACTGGAGACAATTGATAAGCATTATTCAGTGGCATATGGTCTGAGTCTGACGTGCTTTGAAAAGAGTACAGAGTCCTAATAATGAGGATTCTGTGAAAATGGGAAAAGCAGCCCAACAGATATGCTTTGAGAAAGTATGGGGCTTTGAGCATCTTGAAACAATATATCACACTCAAAGGGACAGAATTGGGCTGCACAATCTGTTAGCTCATTCTTGTCCAATCTGGTCTCCTCCTTTCTTTTGGAGCCAGCATTGTCATCAACTTGCTGAATTATACTCTGGCTGGAATGTATTTCAGGCACAGGGTAATGTATCTACTTAAATGGAATCCTATCTTTCTACAAAAGCTTTTTAAGTATAATAAATTTAAAATATAACAAAACAAAACAACAAACCCCCCCCCAAAAAAAAAAAAAANAAAAAACCCCCCCCCAAAAAAAAAAAAAAAAAAAAAAAAAACACCCAAACTTCTATTAGCTCAAAGTAAATGGTTCAACAGTTTACATGTGTGCAGGCACAGAGAGAGTGACTACTTGCTAGAGGGAGGAGAGGCTGCCCTGCTCAGAGAGCAGCA
>VWYK01087401.1:11896-38498 GCA_013399775.1 Semnornis frantzii
ATCTTATTCCTCTTGGTTCCCCCCCCCCCGCCCCCAACCAGAGCCCTTTCATGGCCACGGGTCCCCTCGGTGCTTCTCTGGTGACAAAGAGCAGCCGTGGCTGTTCCTGGAGAGCCCGGGGGGGGCTGGAGCAGCCTCCCCATTAAAAGCTAATTGCTGTTTCTGGGTGACTTCTTCAGAATATTGCCCAGCATCATCAGACCTCGCTGCCCACTGCTCAAGTCATGTGAGATTACTCTAAGCTGGCTCTGTTTCCCCCTCCCCAAAATGAGGAAAAAAAAAAAGAGTGGTTTTGTTTAAAAGCAGAGCTGGGAGGGGGCAGCTCTGTCGAACTCATGATTTAAAGGGGGGGGGGAAAAAAAACCTCTAAACCCTTAAACCCAGCAGGAAACTCGACTGAGCTAACTGGCAGCCTGGGACTGAAGACTTCTGTCCAGCAGACATCCAGGCCAGCTGTCTCTGCCAAGCTGTGTGCTCCTGAGCTCTGTTGTCTCTTTGTGCACCCCACTGGAGTGTTTAACTGGAATGTATCCCTGCAGGGGAGCCCCACTTACACCACTGTAATCTCTTCCCTTCTCTTCTGGCCACCAGGGTAAGTCCTCACCACCTCCACTCGAAGCAGGTCACTTGGCTCTGCTCAACCTGGCACGGATGGAAGGCAGCAGAGCTACTCCAGGGCTGCTCTGGAGCAAGCTGAGATTACTTTGTGGTGTCCAAGAGTTTATTGTAAAGCACCAGAAGCAGGTTTTTTTTTCCCTCTATAAATTAAAACAGACAACAGCCCAAAAGGGAGGAAAAATGAAGGATTTTAGGCATCTGCAGAGATTTCAGTGCTCAACGACTCACTCCTGGGGAAAAATAAATTCTCTGGCCTGCCTCTGCCTCTTAGTCCACAGCAGCCAGCAGGACCAGCTCCTGCTCTTGCCTCATGAATTTATAGCCTGGAGTTACTGTTGTGAGCACTAAGCTGCTGCTGCACAAAGATTTGGGAGATCCTCTTATGGGTTCATTGCAAGAAAAAGCTCTTGGAGAGGCTGCTGGTTTAACACATCCTAGTACCAAAGATCACACAATTGCTTTTGGTTGGAAGAGCCCTTGAAGATCATCAAGCTCAAACACTGACCCAGCACTGCCAGGGCACCACTAAACTCTGTCTCTCAGCACTACACCTACACAGCTTTGAAACACCTCCAGAAATAGAGACTTCACCACTTCCCTCAGCAGTTTGTTCCAGGCCTTGATAACTCTTTGGGGGAACAAACTGTACCTCATTTCCAGCCTAAACTGCCTCTGGACACTCCTAAACTCAGCTTTATGTGTGTAGCACTGACCTTGCCCTTTGTGGGAAGCTGGAACTCTATCTGCTGAGGTTGGAGTGGCTCAGCACCTGCAAGCAGAGTAACACTGTCCCCATCCAGGGGAAAAAAAAAAGGCAAAGCAAGAGAGTCAGGGTCTGGAGTTATCAGCTTAACTGATAACTGTGGGAAGTAAAAAGGCAAACCCCCAAAGACAGCTCTGGCAGGGCTTTTGCTAGCTCAGAGAAGGCTTAAGCAAAGAAAGCCTGGCCTGAAAGAGGCTTAAAAGCAGATAAGCAAATCATAGCTGGTGGGACGTCCAAAACACATCCACAGTACCCAGGTGGCAGAATTGTCTCCTGCAGCAGAGGATGTGGGGACAGCACAGCTGTCATTTGGCTTCAGCCAACCCCAGAGACCCCAATCTCAAGGGCCTGGCTTCAGCTCCAGCAGAGTAACTGAGCCATTCCTCCAGCTCCATCACAAAGCCCACCCCTCTTGCCATTCAGCGGCAGCTCAGCCGTGTCCAAGTGGCACTGGTGCCCACTGCTCACACTACAGCCTCTTCCCAAGGCTACTCCCACTCCCCAGCCATGGAAGCTCAGCCACAACCATCAACATGGCAGCAGCACCACACAGTGCTGGCAGCATTCAGCCATCAGCAACACACTGAGCAGCCCCACAGAAAGTCATGGCCCTAAACTGCTCCCACACCCACCAATTTGCTCTCTTAATTTATAGCAAGGGCACTAATCCTCTCAAAAATGTTAAAACCCCATAGGCACTGCTCCTCATCCAGCTTTTCAACATCTCTGCTCCTCACAGGTCCAGGGAAAAAGCTTCCCTGCAGCAATCTCCAACAGGTTGAGCCCGGGGTGGGGGATGTGGGATTTGGGGGAGGCAGAAGCAGGCACTGGGGTGCACAGAGCTGGCACTGCAGACTGTGTACAGCTTGCTGGCTTTCACCTGGTGTCCCACAAGCACCAGATGTTTCAAGAATTAGGGATCAGATGTCCAAACCAAGTGGGCATCATGATACATCCAAGAGCCAAACCACCCATGGCTGCAGATGGAGCCAAGCATCCTCCTGGTTCCCATGAAGGGATGCACTGTGGGGTTGGATCCTGCACCCTTGACTCACAACCTGTCACACTGGAGTACTCTAAGGCTCCTGCCCCAGCCAGGACACCAGGAGATGTTCCTAATCTAGGTAGTCCATAGGATGTTATCCCATCAGCCTCATCCCTACAGCACCTGCTCTTCAAGGTCCTTCTCTGGGTATTAGTTAAGTCATCTGCTGGCAGTGGGTGCTGAAGCCCAGCTAGCAGAGTATATCTTGGTTTGGGCCCAAAGGGCATAGCTTGTGCAGAGGGAGATGGTCACTTCATGTACCCTCCAGTCATCTCTCTGGCAGTCACACACCTCTGCAATGTCTCTGCAGCCATGCTGAGACTGGAAGAGGATTCCCAGAGGAGGTGGTGGTGGTGGTTCAAAAGAAGAAACCCCTGGTTGGGTCCATGGCAGGGTGGAGAAGTCCATAAGGTCTACATGGATGTAGATTTTTCATGGCACATAGCTACAAATACACTTTGAGCAAGCAGAGTGACCACTGCAGCATCAGTCCCTCTCTAACCACCACAACCAGCTGGATGCAGGCAGCTGATCTTGGTACATCAAGGCTGAATGTTGAGGAACACCTAGCAAATTTCCACCCAGGACAGCACCACAAGGAAATGAACTTTATTACCCCTTCCCATGTTACCCTCTCCCATGGGACACTGCCAAGCCATTCGTTCTAGCTCATAGAATCATGGAACAGGTTGAAAGGGACCTTTAATGGTCACTTAATCCAACTGGCCCTGCAGTTAGCAGGCACATCTTCAACTAGAGCAGGTTGCTCAGTCTCAACCAACCTGACCTGGAGTTTTGCTAGAAGGGGGGGAAAAAAAAACAAAAAAAATCCCCAACCAACCAACAACCAACAAAGCAATCCACAACCCAAAGTGCAGGAGTCAACAGCCACTGACAAAACCAACCCAGCAAGACACAGGCAGGGGACCACATTCCCTTGTTTCTGGGTTCATAAATCACAGCCATGCTGAGAGGTCCTTTGTGTTTGCCCCCCAGCACAGAAATCCCTGCCCTGATCCCTGTGCCTGCACAGGCAGGTAGCAGCTCACACTGATAATGCTGCCCTTTGTCTGCCCCAGCATTTACACAGGGAGGGCTTTGCTTGCTGCCTTGACATGTTGCTGTTCCTCCAGCCCAGACTTCCAGTGCCATGAGGATAAAGCTTCCTGAACAGCCTCTCTCTGCCCCAAGCTCAAATCCCTCAGTTCATAACCCATATGGGGAGGAGCATCCTTGGCAACTCATTTGCTCTTGGGTGAGGTTGCCCAGAGAGGTTGTGGAGTCTGTCTCTAGAGGCATTCAAAACCCACCCAGAGATGGTCCTGGGTGATTCAAAACCCACCCAGAGATGGTCCTGGGTGATTGTCTCTAAGTGACTCTGCTCTGGACTAGATGATCCTCAGAGGTCCCTTCCAACCCTTATCATCCTGTGAAGACATGCCAAAGAGGGGCTTAAACCACTGTGCTGGGTTCACAGGATCACAGGATGTCAGGGGTTGGAAGGGCCCCAAAGAGTTCATCCAGTCCAACCCCCTCTGCCAGAGCAGGACCTGAGGATCTAGGTCAGGTCACACAGGAACACATCCAGACAGGCCTTGAAAGGTTCCACAGAAGGAGACTCCACAACCTCTCTGGGCAGCCTGTGCCAGGGCTCTGAGACCCTTACAGTCAAGAAGTCCCCCCTTGTGTTGAGCTGGAACCTCCTGTGCTGTAGTTCATAGTTATGAGCATCAAAAGGGACTGGTGCCAGCAGCAGCCATGTGACAGCTCTGTTCCTGCTCCTCTTCCTCACTGTGGGCAGAGCAAAGCAGGGAGGGGAATAGAGAAATTGCCTTCTTCACTCGGAAGCACCTTCCTCCAGGAACTCAGCCCTCGGGGTTATCTTCCCTGTGACAGCTAAGCTAAAGCCTGCCACTTCCTCCACAGCCACAGCATGTGTGGAAGGGAGTTAGCAGGGTGGCAGAGACAGAGCCTTCAGACAGATACATATCTACAGGTCCTCAAAAAAGCCATACAGAAGTCTCCAAGGGTCCACCTTCTGATTCTATGGGCATCCAGCACCACCTGAAGAGCAGAGGCCTTTGACACACCAGTTCAGAAAGCAGCCAACTTTCCACTGTCACTGAGGAAACAAGAAAATGGCAACTCTTTTTCTGCCCATTTTTACACTGCATTCCTGTCCATAGGCCAAGCAATGCTGGCAAGCTGCTGTCAAACCCCAGTCACAGGACTCCATCTCCTTCTCCAGCAACACCCAAACCTAACTGTGCAGCTCTGAGGTTCCCCAACTGTTTTAAAAACAAGGGGATGTCCCTTCTGACCATCTGTGGTGCCAGTGATGAACAAACTCCAAGGAGGCTGATGAGAAGGTGCCCAAGCAAGCAAGCACATCCTGATGACTGCTCATGACCTGGAGCATCCCATCCAGTGGGTCAGGAGTTTAAAGCTGGTTTTAAATTCCAACCACAACCTAAACCATTGGTAAGGTGGAGACTGGCCTGGTCAGCCTGTCCCCAGTTGGGATGAGCTGTGTTTGCTGGAACAAAAGGCCTGGCAAATTAACAGCCTGGTGATCCTCTCAGGGCTGATCCTTCAACGCATTTCAACACAAACGGGATTGTCACCTCACCTCATTTGTTAATGGCTTTGTGATTTACACTCATAAAGGAGCAGCACTGGAAATTAAGATTGTTCCAGGGTAAACAGACCAGGGCAGTGAGCCAGACACGTTTGTCCAGAATGGGATTTTTCTCCCCAACACCTCCAGCCAGGCCAGTAGAAACCTCCCAAGACTCTTCTTATCCTTTTCAACTCCCATACCCAACATCAAAGACAGAAAACAAAGCTCCAGGACAAAAAGAAAGCAGTGTGCCCATAAAGGCAATCAAGCTACCGGTTCATGGTGCCACCAAGTCCCAAGGTGGGTCCCTGGCAATGCTGCAGGACTTCGGGTAGAGCACAAGACACCAAACCAGCCTTGGGAAGGAGTCACACTCCCAGCAAAGGAGGGAGACAGGCACCAATTAGGCAAACATGAAGGTGCAAGTCTGTCTGCACACTGCCCTCCTGCCCCAGTCATTACACGGGATCCTGCCTTGGTCAGAAACAGCCAAGGAAACCCAGTCAAGAGCTCTTTAAAGAGCAGGCTCAGCTGGTGGAGATGCTCAGCTGCAAGTCCAACAGATGCAAAGCACTGCTTCTAATTAAAAAGGAATTCACCTAATTAGAGACTTCACTTAGCCATACCAATGATTTGATCTAGTCCAGCTCACTGGCTCAGGCTGTATTTAAGAGGGCTCTCCATGCTTCCCTTCCACTTTTGACTACTTAGGTTGCCTTTGTCACCCCACCCACGACCTCTTCACACCCCACAGGCTGCCACGGCAGGTCCACAGCTAAGGTGGCAACCAGAAAGGACACTGTGGAGCAAAACCACACAGCACCAGCCTTCAGCATTCCATCCTGTTCCCACTGAGAGCTGACTTCCTTCTAGAGCTGCCGTGGGGCTGAGCTATCCCCTAGTCCTTCAAGCCCTTCTACATAAAGAGCAGAGTGGGCTGGGTCTGCTGAGGCCTCGGAGCACAACCCAAGTGAAATGACTTTTCCCTGAACACTGAGGACTCTGAATGAGGGCTTTTGTTATTCAGATGAAACCAAGTGTCAGATTAACAAATCAATGGGCATAAGAGATATAAAATGGGTTGCCATTGAAGCCTTTCAAATACCCAAACATATGGATGAACCAAATGTGAATTGTAATTGACTCACCGGCACCTTTGATCTCTACACCCTTGGGTTCCCAAAGAGACAGCCCAGCCCCCTCCGACCCGGGCTGAACTGATTGGGGGATCCATTGTGAGCCCTCACAAAGTCTTTTCTCTCTGCCTCCATCTCCTGGATGCAGATACAGCCTGGCACTTTGAAAGTGAGCCAAGCCAGCTCTGTCTCAGAGGGCCAGGGAGCTGGAAAACCCAAATGCAATCTATCACATGGAGCCCATCAGCTGTTGGCTACCTCCTCCCTCCAGCCTCCATCCCCACTGGTGGCCAGCTGGGTGTGCATGAGGAGCTCACAGAACCACAGAACGGTAGGGCTTGGAAGGGATCTCTAGAGATCCTGGAGTCCAATGCCCTGCCAAAGCAGGATCACCTAGAGCAGGTCACACAGGATCACGTCCAGTTTTGAAAGTCTGCAGAGGAAGCTCCACCACCTCTCTAGGCAGCCTGCTCCAAGGCTCTGTCACCCTCAGAGCAAAGAAGTTTCTCTCCATGTTGAGGTGGAACTTCCTGTGTCTAGCTTATACACGGGAAGCAGCAGAAGAGACCCCAGAGCAAATGTGGGCAGTGCTGATGGTCACTCTCCTATTATTCCTGGAACTGCCTGTGGAGTTCATTCAGCTTCCAAGGATCTCACTGTGCAAAGCTTTGGCTGATGGGTTCATGGCATGCATGAGCCCTGGCTGCAAAACCTGGACAGGTCTAGAAGTGCTGCAAGCTGCTCTGCTCTTCTCCAGCAGCCTTGCCAGAGTGTGATCACCTATACTTGAGAAGCACAACTTGAATCTTGCTGGGATGTTTCTGCAGCTACATTAACACACAACCTGGACTTAAAGTATTATCCCTACATTTTCACTTTTAGGGTATGGAATGAGTGAGTTTTGGCCAGGTTTAGAGAAAAGAAAAAGCCACCACCACCCAAACACCAGCATAAAAAACAGGGTTTTGATATGGTACAAATCCCAACTGCAGAGTTGCAAGGCAAGCATCTGTTTGGGTTTAACTTCATGCCTCATTACAAACTTTAAGTTGCTGTAGCTCTTCCAGGAAACCCAGCCCAATTTATTCTTCCACCTCCAAGCTGCAGACCCCCCACAAATGTGCTTTCTGTGGAGGTTATAACCCCACACTGCAGTTTCCCACCACCACCAAACACATTATGCAGCTCAGCTCTTGCTAACCTGAGCCTCAAGGCAACAGGAGTCTTGAAATGGCTGCTGCTGAAGGCAAACCCCAATAGCACTTCCCAGCACTTGGCTGTTCCCAGCATCAAGCACCAGCAGAGAGTGAAGCAATCCCCACTGGGAGGGCAGAAACCCTGCATGCATTCTTTCCTCCAGCACCAGCAAGAGGTTTGAGGAACTGGGTGAGCCAGAGGATCCCCTACAGCAGGCATTGCTCTGCCCCCATCATTTTTTGGGCTCTGCCTCAGCTGTGCAGCTGCTAAACCCAACTGCTGAGCCTCGCTTGGGTGGCTGAGCCTGTGACAACTGCAGAGCTCACCCACAGAGGAAGAAGACTGTGGGTAGAAGGCAGGCAGGAGGAAACTCCCTGGCTCTTAATCTGCTTTAGGCTCACGTGAGCTTGCTGTTTATATATAGCTTAATTAATTATTACACTGCATTTAGTAGTGTGACCTTCAAGTGATTTCTGGGGGGAGTCAGGCTCTGGTGTGTGCCAGGGCACTGGTGCAGGCTCCTCCAGTGTGTCTGTCTGGCAGTGCCAGCCTCACTGCCATGGAATCACACAGTGGTAGGAGTTGGAAGGGAACTCTGAAGAGTGAGTGCCACCCCACTGCCAAAGCAGGATCACCTTGGGCAGATCACACAGGAACACATCCAAGTCAGTCTTGAAAGCCCCCAGAGAAGGAGACTCCACAGCTTCTATGGGCAGCCTGCTTCAGGGCTCCACAACCCTCACAGTAAAGAAGTTTCTCCTCATGGTGAGGTTGAACTTCTGTGCCTCAGTTACCATGAGGCTTTGGAGCAGAGAGCAGCTCCCAGCCCCTTGGGCTCTCAGCAAACCCAGGCTGAAACCCTAACCAGCTATTCCACTTCTGCCTTGGCAAGGCTGCTATCTTCTCCCAAGGCTTCATTTGCTGCTCAACACCCCCTGTTACCTGTTCCCTCTGCTTTACAAAATGCCATGCAGACAGCCCAAGGCTCCTTAGCTCCCAGACCAGCTCAAGAAGGAAATTAAAAAGGGGAAAAAAAAAAAAAAAAGCAGCTAAAAGCTTTGTGTTAAGTTGCAACAAGTTCACAGTGCTCTGCTGGGGAAGAAGGAAGGAGACACTTTGCTAAGTCCTTCCTTCAGAAGGGGCAATGCTTGGGCTCTTTGGCAGCTCACTTTGCTGAGCCCAGTCACAGTGAAGCCAGGGCAGATGCTGGGGATATTTACAGCTGCCTACCAAGCCCATGGCCCCACTGCTCCTGGGCAAGGCCTTCAGGCTGAGAGACTTGGGGCTGTTCAGCAGAAGAGAGGGCTCTGCAGAGACCTCATAGCTACATTTCAGCATGTGATAGTGACCTACAGGAAGGCTGGGGAGGGAAGGTTTAGAAGGCCTTTTAACAATAGGATGAGGGGCAATGGTTTGAAACTGAAGCAGGGTAGGTTTAGGTTGGACATTAGGAGGAAGTTCTGCACAATGAGGTTGGTGAAATACTGGAACAGGCTGCCCAGGGATGTGATGAAGATTCCATCCCTGGAGACACTCAAGATCAAACTTGATGTGGCCCTGGGCAGCCTGACATAGTTGGAGGTGTCCCTGCTGACAGCAGGGGGGTTGAGCAATATGACCTTGGTGGGTCCCTTCCAACCTGATGCAATCTGTGAGGCACCACTCCCTGAAAGTGGCACCAGAGGGGCATGCAGGGGGTTTGAAGCAAAGAGCCATGCCACCAGGCACTGCCTTCACCCTGACACAGAGACAGAGAGGGCAGAACAAAGCCAGAGGCTCCCTCTGCCATGCCCACTGAGCAGCCACGTTCTCAGCTCCGCACCTAAGCCAGCCCTGGACTGCACACAGGCACTGCAGGGACACACCTGCTGTTTACTGCAGCATCTCCTGCTTCCATTCCAAGTCTTCTACACCTTCAAAAACGCCACACCGAAGGCATGCCAAAGCTGCAGGCCTTGCCAGCTTTTAAACAAGTATTTCAGAGCTCAATGCAGCAGCAAAGCATCGGATTAACCGAGGTTGGGCTTTCGTCCTCCCCCTAGTGACGGAAGATCTCTGCTCACAGCCACAGCATCGCCGGCTGCAGCCCCGCAGCCCCTGCCCCAAAGTCAGAACATCAACGCGTTTTCACCCCTATATAATGCCAGGCACTCTGCTTTTCCCACCTTTAATCACTTTGTCTCCAAGCCGGCAGTTCCCTAAACATTTCCTGCACCTCCACGAGTTGCTTGCCTGTGTTTTGCAGGTTTTCAAGTTTTAAGACAAGTTTGCATTTGATGCTCGGGACAGGCTGCAAGCTTGGGCTGAAATTTTAACACAAAGGTTGTCGAGCTGCCTCATCAACGTTAATTAGAAAGGATTTGGGCTTTTATGGAGGCATTTTCTGCACTCACAGTCATACAGGTCTGATCCTGGAGCTCTCCTCTGGGCAGGGCTTTGGACCACATTGAACAGCCAAGCCTGGGGACCTGGTCCAGGCTTGGCCAGCAGCATGCCGTTGAAGATCCCTCTCCTCATCAGAGCCAGCTCCCCACGGGAAAAGTGTGTTTATTAAAGAAAATCTTACTCATCTTTACAAGTATCTGAGGGGCAAGAAGAAGGGGCCAGGTTCACTTCAGTGGTGTCCTGTCATGGGACAGGGGACAATGGGCACAAACTGGAACCCAGCAAGTTCCACCTCAGCATGAGGAAAATCTTTTTTGATGTGAGGGTGACACAGCACTGGGATAAGCTGCTCAGAGACGCTGTGGTGTCTCCGTCTCTAGAGACCCATCGGGATGCATTCCCATGTGGCCTGCCCTAGATGATCCTGCTTTGGCAGGGGGGGTTTGGACTTAATCTCCAGGGGGTCCCTTCCAACCCCTACCATTCTTAGATTCTATGAAACTCAGTGTTTTTACTCCAGCTGAGCTTGTTGCTGCTGGACCGTGGCTGTGGCAACACAGGATTTGGCCTTGCACTCACTTTCAGCAAGGGATGTGTAAAATCTATACATCCCCCTAGAACATTACACATTGGCACATAAAAGAAAGCCCAGGCACAATTCTCTCTTTCTTCTGGAAGAGCTGCCAGGAACACAGTCTGGAGGGAGGAGGGTGTGCCAGTTCACTGGAGAGGTTATAACTACTTGGTTTTACTACAAACCAGGCACTTTGGTGGGTTCACACGAGTCCCCAGCAGCACTAGTTGAGAGGGCTGGCCAGACTACAGCTCTGGGTTTACTAATTTTAGCAGCACAAGACCTACAAGAAGGCAAGGAGAAGGGAAGATCACTCCCAGAGGTGAGCTGAGCTCCTTGAGTGACACTATACAAAGCCACATCTAGAGCAGGGTTAGCAACATGTGGCTTTGCACCCAACACTGCCTGCAAATTAAATCTGGGTCAGATCCTCTGCTGCCATTAATTGCCCCAGCTCCCTTGATGTCACAGTGTCCCTCAGCAGAGATGGTTCTTTCTCCATCCCTTTTCTGTAAGGAGAGGAGAAAAAGAAGATGGGTTTTAGAGCAGGCCAGTTGCAGAGTGTTTCTGAGGAGGTCAAGACAGATGTGAAGCAGTTAGCAGAACGTGGCATTAGTTTTCTCCAGATCAAGTTCTCTCTTTCCCTGCTACCCACCACGTGGCAAGGCCCTGCCATGCTTAACATATTTTAACAGAAGAAAATGAAGAAGCTGAATTATTCACTGACTAAAAAATCAGGGTGAGGGCTTCTGCCAGCAGCACTTCTACAACCATTTTCCTCTTAACATCATCTAATCCCCCAGCCACCTAAAACTCTACCTACTCTGAATGACTCCTGAGCTAGGAGGGTGGTCACAGAGCTGGGATGCAGGGTCTGTCAGGGCAGTAGCCAAGCAAGCCTGTTCAGAGCTTCCCCCGTGTCCCTCAGCCCCTACACCATCGCAGTATGAAGACACCACATGTGGAACCAGTGAGTTCATTGCCCTCCTTCATCTTCAGAGGAAAACCACCACGGGGAATGCTTGAAGCCAGCGTGGCACCAGGAGAGATTCTCTCCTTCCTATCATTTTTGTGAACGAACCAAGGTCTACAGCACATCATGTCTGAGCAGTCCCCACCATGCCCAGGCAGGGAGATGCTGAAGACAGAGACTGTGCTCCTGACCCTGGCTGCCACTTGTCTGACCCACAGCACGATGCCATGCCCTTCCTGACTTCTTTCTGGGCACCTTGCAACCACCTCCAGCCCAGGAATAACTCCCTAATGGTAAATCTATGCTACCAGTAAACCCCTGCCCTGAATTAACCCCACCTTCCCTCTGAGCCTGCTGATAATCAATATTGTTTCATCATGGGAGCTCTTGTTTCCATTAAGAAAGTCAAGATAAGGTCCATTTACTCCATCGCCTTCTGGCTGCCACCGGGGACGGCAGCAGGGCTGAGCTCCTTTAAAAAGCAGTTGGAGTTTCTGGGGAGCTAATTAAGAAACAGAGCGAGCTGCTGAAAGAGTGGAACTGCAACAGCGTGGGCAAGCCCCGGTACAGTCATCAGCAGCAAGTCAGGGCCCAGCACAGCACTTAGTCATTTCACAAACCTCCCCTCCAGCCCCTCCTCACACGCCACGTGGTGACAACAGGTAGCAGTCGATAGCCCCTGACCTCCTCATTACCTCTCTGAAATAACCTGCCCCACTATTTGGTGTTCTTTCAGCCCACACCATAACTGTTCCACGTGGCCCTGGCCTGTTCAGTACCCCTGAACCCACTGATCACCCACGGTCACATCACCAGCAAACACTGATGGTCATGCTGAATAAGCACTGAATTAAAGTCCTTCTTACTTGGGATGGAGTCACAGAATGGTTTGGGTGGGAAGGGACCTTAAAGATCATCTAGTTCCAAGCCCCAAGGCCCCACTAGCCCAGGTTGAATGAGGCCTTGAGCACCTCCAAGGAGGGGGCATCCACAACCACCCTGGGCAACCTGTTCCAGTGTCTCACCACCCTCATTCTAAACAATCTCTCCCTAATCTCCAGTCTAAACCTCTCCTCTTCCAGCTCAAAGCCATTGCCCCTCATTCTGCCACTACAAGCCCTTGTGAATGGTCCTTTCCCAGCTTTCTTGCAGGTCCCTTTCAGGTACTGGAAGGATTAACAGCACCAGCTTCTGGCTCAAACAGACAGAGTTGAGTAAGTGAAGCTTGATGGTAAAGTAAGTCCATGCTCAGAGTAGGTTGGAAACCCAGCTCAAAAGAAGAGTGATTTGGGTAGAGATTTTACAGCCACCACATCCGGCCCTTGCCGGATTCTTTTAGAAACAAAACCTTCACTGGAAGCGCCATGAGGTATCCCAAGCTCGGGGTGTGTTACAGACATCTGCCACAGCCCACTTGAAGAGAAAGAAAAAAAAAAAAAAAAAAAAAAGGGAAAAAATCCCAAAGCAGANGAACAAATCCCAAAGCAGAGTGGAGCCCATGGGTTTTCATTCCCATCATTTTCATGCCAAGAAGGAGCACAAGGTTCCCGGCACGCTGCGCGGTGCTGCGCTAACGCGATTAGCCGGGCAGATCCACCATCCGCATCAGTCCCCCCCAATGCATGGTCAACTTGGAAAAGTTCAGCAGCTCGACAGGTGAGGCCATGAAACCTGATCGTGGCAGACAATGTTGTGTGTGTGTCCCCCCCCCTCCCCAGCGTCGTGCTGGGAAGAACTTGTCACGTGCGTCATATCGGGCAACATGCTTGAAACGCAGCAGCGCACTGAAACCCCAGCAACACGAATAATCTTTGCCATCTGTTTGAACAACTCAACCCTCCTCAGATCTAGAGGAATGATCCCATGCAAACACAAGGGCCTTGCTGACTGATTATAGCAGCCCAGCCCTTCTTTTTTGGGGTCGTTTTCTTCCAAACTGTGCATGACAGCTAAGGCGATGTCACGGAGAGCTGCTGCCAAGGCAAAGGGGGCTCTGAACCCTGTGCATGTGTTGAGAGGACCATTAAAAGTTGCCTTTTGTTTAGGCACAACACAACACATGGTCAACAGTTGATTTTTAAATCTTTTTGAGGGCAAAGCTGCTTGGCAAAGCCATCCCAGAGTGTGTAACTATCCTTTAGGATAAGCTGGTTCCAACCCAACGCAGCTCATGAGATGGCGCTGGAGGAAACGGTCGTTGCTCAGAAACATTCATTTGTGTGCAAAGTCCAGCTGGGGGAATTGAGACAATTCCCAAACTTCCTGGGAAGTGACAAACCTTGTGATGCACAACAGAAAGAGTATGACACATCCCTGGCTGTGTCCACGCTGACACCTTTGGATCTGTTGTCTCACCAGGGAGGTTGTGAAGCACGGTGGAAATTAGTGGCAGGGAGTAAAGGCCTCACTACAGTGTGCAAAGTTGGGATTTAGAGAGAACAGCCAAACGCAGGGGAAAATCCTCCTCAAGATCTGCCCTTGATTCAGCAAGGCTGAACTTCTGACCATCATTGCTTTACACCCTGCTCCCAGCCTGGCCCCTTGCAAGCATCAACACTATGCTACTCACCCCCATAAACAGCCTCTGGGGGAAAAACAAAAAAGCTCCTGAGGAAAATAAATATTAAAAAAAAAAAAAAATTAAAATGAGGAAGTTTCTCATGGTCCAGGAATTGCTGTGAAGCAGCACTTTGCATATTAAGGTCCTCAATGCTTATTTAAGTGACTGGGAAGGCTAAGAAGTTGTTTCTCGCACACCACCAGACAAGTGGGCCTGATCCTGCTCACCCAAACCACTCGGTCTCAGCGTGGAGAATGAATTAAGGTGGTTTAGCAATAGCAGAAAGATGAAGCCTCGATGTTGTAAGAGTTTTCACCCTCCTAAAAGTAGAGGGGAAAGAGAAAGAGGTTTCCTGGCTGTGCTGTTTGAAATGGGGGAGCTCAGGTTAGCACAGTTATCGAGCTTACGGCCCCCGGACTTTCCTAGCAGAGGGCTACAGACTCAGAGTATAAATCAGTGATGTTGAGCGGGGCTGGGAACACTCAGCCCATGGCAGGAGGGACTGAGTACTACAGCCCATGGGCCTAAAATGATGACAAAAATGTTAAAAAAACCCTCAAACACATAACACTAATGGCATGATTTTATCTTTTTGCCTCAATCACAAGACAAACAGCTTCAAAATATACTAGAAACTCAGAAGTGCATCACTGGTGTGTAAGAGATGCAATTAAAAAACAAAATAAAATCTCAGCAATTGATTTTTCAGGGATTGCAAGAAACTCCCTTTCCTCCACCCCACACACCCCCCCCCAAAAATCCATCTAACAAACCTATCAGAAAGCCACCACTTCCCCAGGGGCTGCCAGGCAGAGCTGCTCACTCGGGCAGGACAACACAGGCGTGCGCAGGCAGTAGAGCTCAGCTCCTCGCTGCTGCAAAGAGGAAACTTCTTGATTACCCAAAAAAGTGTAGGCACTACTTAAAAGTTAGTTTGAGCTGGTGATTGGATCCTGTTTCTCCTCTGTCATGGTAAGTATTTTCACTTGAAGCAGTTAACACACTGTGTTCACTACCACACATACAGGAGTTATTGCCGTTACATTTTGAGCCATCTCCCTGTTAAAAAAAAGCAGTTTAATTCGTCCTTCCTTTGCCTTTTTGCAACAGCATCCCTTGAGGAAGGTTTTGCTTTTCACACAAAGAAAAAATATAAAATAAAATCAGGTTTCATTTCACTTGACAGAAAACAGCAAGAAAAAGTTTCTATTCCCTCCTTCCAAAGTTATTTTCTTCAATGCAAACTTTAGGTAGAGATCAGGATTTATAATATAAGTATCATTTATTATAAGTTCTCCAAAATATAAGCTTCCATTGAGATAAAATAAGCAAATTTTGATGCCTTCTGCCTCCTAGAAGGTTGAAAGTGTTACACTGGAATGCTTCATGTTACGGCAGCAACAACTTAAACCAACAAACAAAAACTCCCAACAGATAAGTCCAAATTTAGCCGAAAATAAAATATATTTTCAACAAGACGTGGGTCAAAAATTGCACCTTCATCTTTCCAAAGCCAGGCAATTGGATTTAAACAGCAGGGACTGAGTGCTGAGGGCACGAGTTAACTTCCCCAGCTCCAAAATTCAGTCAGTCTGTTCAGAAGTATCTGAAAAGCAGAGCTGAGGCTTGCCCGGCACGAGGGCTGGCACCGCGGATATTTTATAGCGGTTTTCATCTGATTTTATTGGGCCATTAACAAAAAAATACAAACACATCTCCTTACTGACATTAAGATAATAAATAAAAGCCTCATTAGGGCTTGGAGAAATAAGCAAGGTTCTTGAGGAGTGCGGAGAAGCCAAGATTCACTTTAGTCAGGGGGAGTTTGGAACTAGTTAGGATCTGATTTCTACTGCCGAAATTTATGGGAACAAACTTCTGCAGCATGGAATTCAAACTGAAGTTAGAAATAACACACAACTACCAACCAACTCATCTCTTCAGCTGGGCAAAGAGATCTTCCTTCCATATTGTTGTATTATTTAGTCTTTCTCCCTCTAATCCATCCAGGTCTCAGTCCCACAGCCAGCCAAACACGCTGGAATCCTCGGGAGTGAACCGCACCCGAATGGTTTCAAGACCTTCAGCATCTCTCACGCTCGCTGCTTGGCAGCGTCACCAGCCAGAGCTGAAGGTTTGCTAGATTTCGGTTAAAGCATCCCATTTTTCAGAGGCACAATTCATCAAGCAGCGGGGATGGGGCCTGTGCTGCTGAAAATTAAGGCTTTAAGAAGTTACAGGCACTTTTGATGGCAGCTCCTCCAAACTTAAGCACGAGTTGTGCCCTCGAAATATTGACTTTCGCCCGCTGCATCTGCGCTAACAGATTAGTGCAATCATAAGCATTATTGTCTCCTTCTCCCCTTCCACCTCTTACTTGTAAAAGATTAATCAACCATTTTATGGTCTAATTTAGGTGCCTAATTAAAAACAGAGTTCGACACGTACCACATCATTTTGCTAATAAATCCTGACAGGTCTTCTGCTGGGTGATGTGGCAGTTCTCCTTTTCCAAAACGTGAGATCTCTGGTTTGGTTTTGAAACCCATCGAACGTATATAAAGATCTCATCTGGGTGGCTGTGGGGAGGACAGGCTGCATCCTCCACCAGAACTCCTGAATTTCATGAAACAAAAAGTGCTTCCAACCCCGACTTCCTCCTGGCCAGATCTTATCCTGCCTTCATTTCACTAACATGAGGGAAAAAAAAAAAAAAAGAAGACGACACAACCTTAAATCGGACTGGCAGGGTGGGAGTTTCAGGACTACAAAGAGGTTAAAATTCACAACTTCACAGCTCCCATCTAGCTTCAAAGCTTCTATCTCTGCTCCTTTAGTATTCCTGTAAACACTCAGCACAAGGACATATTCTAAATATTCTTGATAAAGGGATTTGAATCATAAAAAGGATGAAAGAGAAGCTGAAATGCGATTCAGCCCCACGCACGGCGTGTCCCATCAGAGCTATGGAGCACCGGGCTGCTTCTCCTCCACACCCGGCGCCGCCTTCAAACTCACCCGCATGGGGACATCAAGCACAATTCCTTCTCCATCCAACGCGGCAGGATGAAATCTCAGCATTTCGAATTTTTCATCTTCCCTCCCCTCCCGCTGCGAGACAAAAAGTTTCCCCCCACCATGTCCCCCAGCACGCGTTATACACCATCACACACCGCATCGCACCCCAGCGCCGGGCTGGAAATGGGAAGGCTGAACAATTTCTCAGCTATAAAAGCTGATGATTAGAGAGGGAAGGGAAAGTTAACGGAGAAAGCGTAGGAAGGCATCGAGGAAGTTTTATCTGCAACACGGGGTTGCCGCCTGCCAGTCCCGGTTGCTGCCGAGCTCCCAGTATGGATCAAAAAAACACCCCAAACCCAAATACCCCAAACCCCTGTCCTTTACTGGGAGCAAATAGCCTCGTTCAAGGATCCGCAGGGTGTTCGGGCACGCCAGACATCCCTCAGCAACACCCCAAGCTGTAGGGAAAAAAAAAACCAACCCACACGCTCCAGCAAAAGCACAACGAACGAAGAGCGTTTAGGGAAAAAAAAGAAAGAAAAAAATAATGGTTAATATTTAACCTTCACTTAAAGATTAAATACGGTTTGAGAGCAAAAAGCTCTGCGAACACCCAGCCGCTGCCTGCACCAGCGGGGAAGGCAAGTTCCACGCAGGGTCTGGGGGGGTGAGTTTTTGGGGGTGCGTTTAGAACCACAGAATCGTTATGGGGTGGCAAAGACATCGAGTCCAACCAGTCCCTAACTCTACCAAGTCTGCCGCTAAACCGCGTCCCTCAGCACCACATCTCTGCCTCTAGCGGAGCCGACGCTCCCCACTCCAACCCCGACCTGCTCCGGAGCCGCGGGCGGGCGCACCCAGGGCCGGCCCGGGCAGACCTGGGAGGGGTACTCACGCTCACCTCCCCCGGAGCCCCGCGGTGCCGTCGGGGAGGAGGTTACCTGTACCAGGCGAGTCCCCGCTCGTAGTTGCGGTCGAAGAAGTGGGGCTCGGCACCGACGGCGCGGACGTCGGGGTGCACCCGCAGGAACTCCAGCAACGCCCGCGTCCCCCCTTTCTTCACGCCGATGATGATGGCCTGAGGCAGCCGCTTCGTGCCGGAGCCGTTGAAGAAGGTGGAGATGGGGCTGGCGGCGTCGGGCGCTGCCCGTTGCTCCTCCAGGCTGCTCTCCTCACCCGGTTCTCCCGCAGCCGGCTGGAGGAGGTGAGGAATCGGCGGGGCAAAGCGGGGAGGTGCGGGAGAACCGCGGGTGGCCAGCCCGGCGCAGGAGCCAGCGCAGGAGTAGAACATATAGAGCCAGAGGAAGAGCATGATGAAGAGCAGCAGGAGCCTCCGCCTCAGCGGCGGCAACGCGACGGGGACATCGAGGCAGCGATTCAAGCGCTGCCCCATGTGCCCGTGGGCGCAGCGGGATGCATGGCTGGTGCTGACCCGGCTCGGTTCGGCTGTACCGGGCTTTTCATGGGCACTACTACCGGAGCCTCTCTCTCAGCACGGCCCCATCCCGCTCTCTCCCGCCGCCGGCAGCAGCTCAGGCAAAGGCTGAGGCGGTGGCGGAGGAGGAGAGCGGGAAGCAAGGGGCCGGCCGACGGGCAGCGCTTTCCACCTATCACAACCCGCGCTCTGCCGCATAATGAGCCGGGAGGAGCAACCAATGGGGAGAGAGGGTGGGGCGCAGGGGTGGGGCGGAGAAGGGAAAGGGAAGCGCTCATTGGTGAAAGAGGCGAAGGCGGGCACTGGGGGGCGGATCCCCCTGTGCTGCCGTCGGGGCTGAGGCTCCGTAGCCGTGCCCGGGGTTAGTGATTGCCGGCGGGGACTGGACGTGTCCGTAGTGGCTCCACGGCCAACCACCAAGGCCTGGAGGATGACGCAGTCGTGAACTGGGGTCTCCAGGACCACCAAGTGCTGTAAAAACACAAAGAAAAGGAAATCAGAGAAGATTTCGATGTAGACACCAGATGAAACTCTGAGATATCTGTCCCACCCTGGGTGAACCAGGACCCAGCTTCGCATGGGGAGCATCCTGACTCCTACGGCCTCTGGCCGAGTCACCCCACGCACTGTCCGTCCCCCCGAGGCTTCCACTCAAGAATGTTAATCAGACTTGGCTCTATCCCTGTCAATCCACATTTCCCTCGCTTCCTTTAGTGTCTCGGCTAGATCAGGATGACAGCAGCGTAACCTTTCCAGCCGGGCGGCGCGTCCCGGGAGACTCCCCTGCCGCGGCTGCCTCACGTCCTCTGGAGGCTGCGGGACAGAAAGCGCAGTCAGAAAGTCCACGCCTGTCCCCAGCTAGGCTGAGACTTCACACTCCTTAACCCCCCAGCTGGCTGCAGGGACTGGCAAGTTAGCGGCTGGGCACTGTGGCTTCGTGATGTTGGGGTCATCTCAGCCCCCTCCTCCTCCTCCTCTTTCCCAAAGGGTTCGGTTTTATCCATTCTTCTGCCGTGTGCTGGCTTTTTGATGAGCCACACCTTTCATAGTACTGAAAGCCCTGCCTGTGCAAATACCTGGTGAGCTCTGTCACAGCCTGTGGAAGAGAAATGAGAGTGTCTGGCTGAGGAGACCCTTGCCACGACACCAGCAGCTCTGAGACTCTCATTTCCAGACAGAATCAGGTTTTGCTGGAATCTTTTTTTGCTACTAAACAAAAACCACATCTTCCTCCTAACAAGGGTCTTAATCTTCTTGTGTTACAAGCATGATGCTGACTTCTTACAGCTTTACATCAGCTCGTGGAAAGTGCTGTGCAGGAGTGAACTGTTCTGGTCCCTCTGGTTGTGGGGTGAGGATCCAAGTTAAGCAATCCCTGCTACAAACTGCGGTTTGAAAATGAACTAAACCAGGCAGGTGGAAGAGGTGAAATAAGACCCTGACAAGTGTCTGACTGCTCAGCGGGTTAACACAGAGCTAGGAAACCCAAACCTCCATCAGCACCAGTGCCACCGGTCCTCATCCTCTTTCTGGGATCAGGCATCTGCAAAACAGATTTTGAGATGACTCAAGAAGGTGTTTTCTGCTTCAACTCTGAGTCAAACAGCAAACGATCCCAAAAGAGAGATAAAATAGATGGCACTGCTGGGCTCCCTGTGGTATGAGGGGCGAGACCAACCAAGCGCAGATGAAATCCAGTTGCAGGAGGAATTCCTTTCTGTTTTCCCTCTGTGCTCTGGTGAAGCTCTGCCAGCCAGCCCAGACTGGTAATTGTGAGGAGAATTACAGAGGACACTTCTAGGCAATGCATGAATCACAGCTGTGGGCAGCAGTGGTTCCACGGGTGGCACAGGCTGGCTCTCCTGGTTTACTCACCTCTTTACTTGGTGTTATGCACAGTTCAAAACAAAAAACCTGCTGCTGGCGTGCAGAGGTGGCTCCATTGCACGTTCCTACAGCCATGAGGTAAGAGGAAAACCCTTCAGATGGAATAATTCTCCTTGTTCCTTATGTCCACCAGCACCAGCCAGGATAATATCAACAAAATGTCACAGAAAGTTTGGTTTAAGCCCTTAATATATGTCAGCTGGAGCTTGTAAAAGTTGGGTTGGCTTTTAAAGCAAAATAGCCCCAAGACAGGTTTGATTGTAATTGTATCTTCTACAGTTGGACGTCAGGAGGCTTTTCCTCAGGAATGGCAAATGGACAAGTGATCAGAAACAGGATCTGAGCAAAGGTAGGTCAGGAGGAGGGCTGAGCCCGCGTGGTCTGAGCTCTCCCTGGAGCAGGGGGGTGCCAAAGGGGCCAGGTTTGGACAAGTGAGTTGGGAACTAGTTGTGGCTCCCTCCTCCAGACTGACCCACTGCATCCAGGTGGAGCCTGCATGTCTGCTCAGCAGGGGACAGGTCTCCCCATACTCACTGCCACCTTGTGCAGAAGGCTCTAGCAGGGCTGGTCTCCTCATACCTGGTGCCACCTCAAGAGCAGTGCTCCAGCAAGGCTGGTCTCCTTATACTCACTGCCACCTCATGCATAAGGCTCTAGTGAGGGTCTTTTCCTTATACCTGGTGCCACCTCAAGAGCAGTGCTCCAGCAAGGCTGGTCTCCATGTACCTGCTGTCCCCTCAAGAGCAGGGGCAAGGCTTTTGCTGTTTTAACATCCCACATCCAGCAGTTGTGGGAGAACCACAAGTGTTGTTCCCCACAAGAGAGCAACAACATGAAGAAACAGGGGTTGGAAAGAAATGGCCACAAACAGAAATGTGAGACTGGGTTTGCTCCGTGCCATTGCTGCAGAGCCCTTGAATCGTAATGGGAGCTTAATCAATAAATGAATTGATCTGTTATCAGTACAGCCTCTGGGTCCCTTCTCTTGATAATCAGTTTGCTACACAGCAGTGGGAAGGTGCAGCCCCTGCCAAGGGGTCTTGATGACAGTGAAGCACCACTGAGATGGGCTAGCTCTTGTTAAACACACTTGTTAAACTAGGGCAGAACTCAACACACCTTCGAGCTGAGATGACCAAACTCTTCAGTGAGGACAGAGGAAGGGTCAGGTCTGTGGCTCACCTCACCAGTATCCACCCTGGGTGGCTCTTCCCAAGCCATGATCCCTGCAGCTGCACCCAGGTGCTTTCCACCATCTTCTTGGAGTCTGGCACAAGGCAACATCTCCCAGTGCTGACTCTTTGCAGGGTGCTGAGTGTCATCTTCTTGCTTTACCTCTTTCCAGCTAGAGAACCCACACCTCCTTTTAGCAAATGTCTTTTCCCTGCCACAGGCCAGGCCAGTCCTGGAAGGCTCAGCTTCTTTTGTTCTTCTGAAGCACAAAGCCTTGCTGGTCAGTGAGGGGCACCCTTGTCTGCAGGAGCCAGCCCTGCTGGGGTGATAAATAGGAGCAAGTCCCCACAATCAAGCTAAGATGCTCTAGGTTCCAACCCAGACAGGATGCTGCTTGCCTCACATCACAGTTCAGTCTGGAAAAAAGGAATTAATCACTTCATGATGTTAACCAAGGGCTCGTTCCTGGAGGCATTCTGGAGCATGCAAGCCTGCAGTGCTGTGGCATACAGTGACCTGACCAGAGAGGAGGTGACGAGCCCCCAACATGTCCTGTTGGCAAGCATACAGCACTGAGCACACTGAGATGTAAGGCTTCTGCATGCTTCTGTGTGTCCTCTTCCACACTTAAGCATTTATAATTGTTGCTTTTGTCCTTACTGATCTGAAGGTCTTTAAGGCCAGGCTGGACTGGGCTTTGAGCTGCTTGATCTAGTGTGAGGTGTCTCTGCCCATGGCAGGGGCATTGGAACTAGATGATCCTTGAGGTCTCTTCCAGCTCTGACAATTCTGTGTTTCTGTGATCTTCTGCAATACTCTGAGATGTTCCCCAGCCATGGATCTGTATCCCCAGCCCTTGCTCCCTTGCAAGGTCCCAGAAAGAGAAATCCCACATAACTTTATTCCACTTCTTCTACCCTAAGAAGTCCTCAGTGCCCTCTCATCTTCCTGTCCCCTCTCTTCCTCCCTGTCACACATGTCCCTTGCAGTGCACCCTGTGGGTTGGTGGACCTGATGATGGTTGATGTCTACATCTCGTGTGTCTGTCTGTCAGCAGCTTCCTCTCTTTTTGTAACACAGCAGCTCCAGCCCTGTGCACATCTGCTGGGCTCATATTCATGTCACCACAGGGAGGTAAGAGCTGAAGGAAAGGGCCCAGGGCATTTGGAATGTTGTCCTGACAAATGCATGCAGCAGGATTAACCTGTGGAGGTGCAGCTTACACTGAGAGTTGCGTGGCTCAGGATTGCTGGATCAGCAGTCAGTGACCATCCCAGCTGGAAACAGCCAAATGGTGGAACTGGGCCACCCTGTGGGAAGGACTCCTGGGATTATGGCCTGCAGCTATGCCAGGAGAGGTTTAGGTTGGATGTTAGGAAGAATTTCTTTCCTGCAAGTGTGGTTAGGCATTGGAACAGGGTGCTCAGGGAGGTGGTGGAGTCACTGTCCCTGGAGGTTTCCCTGGGGAAGGGTGTGGAGGTAGCACTCTGGGACATGGTTTAATGGCCATGGTGGTGTTGTGGGAATGGTTAGACCTGAGGATCTTAAGATTCTATGATTCTATTAAAACAGGTCAGCCACTGCCAAGGGAAGCACCCAGGACTCAATACAGTCCTCTGCACACAAACCCAAGTGCCACCTACTGCCCCTGAGCCCTCAGATGTGGCTTTGTAACCCCACCAGTGCCCACACAGACACCCCAGGGACATCACTGCCTCCTGCAGCCTTTCGCTGCCGAGTCCCAGGCGTGCTCCCAGCGGGCAGCACCACTGTGCAGATGTAAGAGGAGATCTTGTTTCTCTCAACCTGAAACCATTTCCTTTCCCCCACTGCCCTCCCTCCCCTCACCCCCTAATTCATCCCTGGGGGTTTAATATCTATTTCTCCAAGTGCCACGGGCCAAATTTACTGCTCACATAACTCCAGCATCTTCAATGGAGAAGAGCGTTTAGGGTGCTCCAAGGAGGCGTAAGTAGGAGTGATGTGATGGAATTGAGTAAAGGAAAATATCATCTGACTGTCAAGAAGAGTTTCCTACCAGTGAAATCTATAGACTGTGGAAGTTTCCCATGGGAGCAAGCAGAAACCAAGTTGCTGAAGTCATTTGAAAGCAGCACAGGAGAGTAGGAAATCAGCCCAGTGAGTGGCCAAAAGGAAAGGCGAGATGACATAATGCAACTTCTCCTTCCCTAATGTCTGTGCCTGCATTGCTTTGGCCATGGGATTATTTTCTCCTGGGTTTCTGAGTGATGTGATGGCCTTTGATGCTTCTGCAGAGGCTTCACTTCTACCACTAAGTTCAGTCCTGGAATAAAGCAACAGCCACTGCAACTCCCCTCGGTCCTCCTGTTAATCCTGCTCCTTGAAAAGCTCTTCTGGGGTCTTTATAAGACTCTTCATTAACTTCCTCGAGTATTTGCAAAGCTGTTCTGGGGTCTTTTCAAGCTTCTGCCCTGACTTCCTTGAGTCTTTGTAACCTCTTCTGGGATCTTTTCAATCTTCTTCCTGATTTGAGCCTACAAAGCTCTTCTGGGATATTTTCAATCTTCTCCCTGACTTCCCTGAGTCTACACAAAGCTCTTCTGGGATATTTTCAAGCTTCTCCCTGACTTCCCTGGGTCTGTGCAAAGCCCTTCTGGGATATTTTCAATCTTGTCTCTGACTTCCCTGAGTCTACACAAAGCTCTTCTGGGATATTTTCAAGCTTCTCCCTGAGTTCCCTGGGTCTGTGCAAAGCTCTTCTGGGTATTTTCAAGCTTCTCCCTGAGTTCCCTGGGTCTGTGCAAAGCTCTCCTGGGGTCTTTTCAAGCTTCTTCCTGTCTTACCTCAGTTTTTGCAAAGCTCTTCTGGGGTCTTCTGAAGTTTCTTCCCTGACATCCCCGAATCTTTGCCTCCAGCTCTGTGCTCATGTGGCTGTCCAGGACAGCCAGTCTAATTTGGGAAGCGGCAGGTCTCACCCACTGGGGTTGTGGTTTCATCCCACTGGGCTAAGGAAGCCTTCAAATGTGGATCTACAACCTACTGGCAAGGAGGAGGGAGGCCAAGGACGGGAATCTTCCTGTCTGTAGGGATCCTTCAGGTAGATCCCTGATAGATCATCTGCTGGACAATCATGAAATCAGTTAGCAGGTGTGGAACACTGCATTCCCTGGTGACTTCAGGTCCTGATAACCACTGCCTGCCAGGTTCAGGCTCGGAATACAAGACCAGGTCAGCACATGCCCAGCTACCAGCTGGTGGCTTCTGCAGTCCTTTGCCCAGGGAACTTCCTGGTGCATTTCTGAATGACTTCACACTCGCTCAGCATCTCAGCATTAGCAGCTTAAAGCCCTGCTGCTAGCAGCCTCCTACCTCGCACAGTTCCCAGATAATTACAGATTAGAACCGGCTAATTTTTATTTGTGTAGAGCTGTCAGGGATCTATGTTTGTTATTATTGTCTCCTCGGTTGCCAGTTGCATAAATACATATGTAAAACCCCCTTTGATCTCGAGGTATAATGACACAGATTTATCAAATGTTTGCCTTTTTCTGTCTCTTTGAAAAGGCTGATTTATGGAGTGCAGTCCCTACCTCCCTTCCTCTCTTGAAATATGAAGTGTTTGTGAGCAGCCAAGGTAATATTTAATATCCTGCCAAAAATCCTTTGCACTTCCTAACAAATGAACTACAACCTAGCCAAATGGTTCACATCTGTTTAGCCTCCTCTCCTTTTTAACTAAACAAATTAGCATCAGAATACCTGGGAGGCACACAAAGTCCCTTTCTAGATGACAGAACACAGACAATTATTAGCACGGGGAGTCACTGTACTGAAAGGAGCAGGCAAGGGCCGAGCAGATGTTTTCACATCTCCTGTAGTGTCCGTGAATGACCTGCACCACAGTGGACATGCTGCCGTGGCCTTTTGAAGTGCATGAGGAGTCCATTCACGGTGCCCTTCTGAACGCAGCTCGAGGCTGCCACCGCAGCTGGTTAAAGGTTTCATTTAAACTGCCTCCAGCAAAGAGAAGTTGTGCTAGGTGGGGGTTTTACCCCCCATAAATGGCATCACCCCACTGCTCCCCACCTGCGTGCCAAGCTTAGAGGCAGTGTCCTGCTCAGGAGGCACCAGGCAGCTCTGGGTTGATTTCTGTTTCCATCACAGATTGGATCAGGCTGAAAGGGACCCCCAAAGGTCATTTTGGCCAACCCTCCCCTGCAGGTAGCAGGGAGACCTCCAGCTAGAGCAGGCTGCCCAGGGCCACATCAAGTCTGACCTTGAATGTCTTCTGGAAAGGGGCTTCAGCCACATCCCTGGTCAGCCTGTTCCAGTGTTTCCCCACCCTCGCTGTGCAGAACTTCCTGCTGATGTCCAACCTACCTCTGCCCTGCCCCAGCTCCAAACTCTCATCCCCTGTCCTATCCCCACAGGCTCTTCTGAACAGTCCCTCCCCAGCCTTTCTGTAGGTCATCTTCAGATGCTGAAATGTAGTTCTAAGGTCTCTCCAGAGCCTTCTCTTTTCCATGCTACACCAGTGCCTCTCATTCCAAGAGCATGGAACCACCCGGCCTTGCTGCCTGCTCCCTCTGTGAAAGGCCTGAGGGGTTCTTTGGGCTTGAGGAGAGTCACCAGGGACCAAGGAACACCTGCAAGGGATATTTGGGGTTACTGCAGCCTTCTGCAGTCTCTTGCCCTTCCCACCCTGTGGGGTTTTTCAAGCATCCGTTTTCCCACTGGAGTCTCAAACACCTTTTAATGAGAGGTGCAGGAGGAGGTTTTGGGGCTGAGGTGGGGTGTAGCAGGCTGGGCTCACTCCTTTTGTTTCGCTGCTGGTGGAGGGAGCCAGGCCAAACGCATGTTTTAGGAGGGCTTTTGTTATCCCTGCTTTGCAAACAGTCTACAGCCTGGCAGGGATCTGCTCTTGACACTTTGGTACTGATCACTCTTGTAACAAGCAGTCGGAACCAACAGCAGCAGCCTCCAGAACCTGCCTTCATAGCGCCCTCCTGGCGGCCCCGGTTGTGAATGATCACAGCTCTAAAGCAGCAGGAGGCACTGCGGCTCGGCGAGGGCCCAGATGGTCTGCAAGGTGCTGTCCATGGCCAGAGAACAGGGCAGGCGGCCTCAGGGGCTGCAGCTGCAGCATAGCTCAACAGAGGGAGTTCAGCGCCACCGCGGCCCGCACAGCCTGCCCGAATGCCTGCCTGCCTGCCTGCCTGTGTGCCTGCCTGTA